>OY770105.1:20000-74405 GCA_963669365.1 Verbascum thapsus | reverse complement strand
CTCTTGCACCTATGGCCGACTAGGGAACATGGTCTACCAATCATCCCTAGTCAGGCCTATTATGCAAGTATACTAGATTCTCTGCATAAATGCCGACTAGGATGATTGGCATATCAATATGACCGATCGGCCGATACAAAATAAAAAAAAGTCATAATAAATGTCCGACTGGGCCGGTATTCCAGTCGTCCCAGTCGGCTAACCCCTAAACACTAAAAGACTTAAAACGCTTGCAATTAGATGCCGACTAGGACGATTGGCATACCAGTATGACCGGTCGGCCAATACAAAATCAAAAAATATCACAATAAATTTCTGACCGGGATGATTGGATTCCAATCGTCCCAGTCGGCTAACCCCTAAAACCCTAAAAGACTCAAAACACTTGCAATAAACATTCGATTATGAAAAATAATAACATTATTAATAACATTTATTATGATAAATAACAAATTAACTTTTTCTTAAAGAAACAATATGATTGATTATTTTTCAAATAACAATGTAATTGTCAATTATACACACTTAGTTTGATTCAAGATAATACATTGAAAATATTCAATTAGTAAATGTTAATTTGTATTTATACTTCTTTTATGTATTTATAAGAAACTTAATTTGTTCTTTGTTACAATATACTAATTGGTCTTCAATGCATTGGCATGACTAGTAATTATATAGAAGATTAACAATAAAATTGTAAGAATATATATATATATATATATTGCTCCATAACTTATTTATTATAATCATTACACAATTGGTCATAACGGTTTAACAATCTTCTCGGTCGTTAGAGTGAATCTGGTCCACTAGTTAGTCTAGTTGATAACTTGTTTGAATGTTTTTTAGTATCTGAATCAGTCGATCGGGGAGACTAATGTGCCGATTGGCATGATCAAAACTTTATTGCAAGAATTTGGTATCTACATCGACCGACCGATTTGGGTCATCTAGTATTAATATGCTCATAATTTGATCATTTTTTATAATAATTCATATAACTTATCCTCTCTTTTGTTCCATTCACCATCATATCGATAATATAAAGGATCTCAAACATTTTCCTATTAGAAAAAAGGAAATAATATATGATCCAACTGAATAAATCGGGAAAATTGGGGGCAGTCGGACGTGTCAGACTGGAAAGATTGGTATACCGATCTAACCAGTCTGTCCAGAAACTGTAAATGTCCGATTGGACCGACTAGGTAGACTGGTTAACCTGAACACCGGTCTGCTTATACTGTTCATCGTCTTCCTCACAAAAATTTTACGATTTTTTAATGTAAAAGTCAAAAAAACACATTCTTGACAATATCTTAAATTAATAATCTTAAAAATGAAACCTAATATTTAAACAACAAAGTTTATATAAAAATATGAGATTTGAGATGAAAGTAACATTTGAACTAATCTCTCAAACTCTTGAGGTGTTACTATCTTCAATTTTTCTTTCCATGAGTGTTGAAAATCCAAGGCACATTAAATGATGGTTGGAATTTAAAATGAGTTTGATAATGATCAATGGAAATGTAAGAGAATGGAATATAATTTGAAGAATATTGATTTGGGTTTTTTGTGGAATATATTTTGTTTTAAATTTTATTTTTTATTCAAATGGGTTTCTTCAAAATATTTTCTTTTATATTTTCTTTTTATTCAAAATGGTATTTTGGGCAATTCAACTTTTTATTTAATGAGAAGACTATGCCATTTAAATATATCAAAATGAAGGTTAGTTTTAAAACAAAATGTCAATTTAAGGTTATTTCTCTAAATGGCCCTTCCAAAACCTTGTTTTGACAGCATGTTCCACTCTATCCATACAGACTGTATCTCTCTTCTCTCTATCTATATATAGTGATAGGTACAAATACAATTCACGTGAAAAACTTGTCGTCGTCTTCATCCAATCTAAACCAGCAATGCCCAATTTTCACTATACCTTCATCCTTTGTTGCTCACTCCTCCTCCTCTCCACCACCATCCACGCCACCTCCGACAGAAACAACGATCTAATCAACCGCGTCTGCAAAAACACCACAAGCTTCGCCTTCTGCCAGGACGTTATCTACTCTGACCCACATGCCGCCGACGCCGATCAGTACTCCCTCGCGTACATAGCTTTCCGCGCCGCGTATTTCAACGCCACCGGTACCAGCAATTACATCTCCTTGAAGCTTAAATCCATGGCCGTCGATCCAAAGTCAAGGATTTTAACTGCAGGTCTGCGAAAATGCCAGAGGCACTATCGAGATGCGGTTCAAAAACTAAGTGAGATGCTTGGGAATTTGGATTCGGAGACGTTTTCGTACTTGGATACGTTGTCGTTGGAGGTTGAAGGTGATGCACGCGCCTGTAAAGCGGTTGTTGGAGATGGATCGATGGTTTCAAAGAGGAACGAGAACATGATTAAGCTTGCTAATATATGTCTTGTTATTTCTAAGCTCTATCCATATCACTAATATCAAAATTTCTCATGTATTTATTAAATAATAAAAATGTGTCAGAATTTCAATCTGCACTTCATTTGCTTAATTTTCATCACACACAAAGTAAATTGATATATGTTATGTGATTTTACATCACTTATAATTACCATAACTAATGATTTTATTCAAAAATTCTTATATAACATTTTGAAATATTTTACCCAAAAAAACGTATAAAACAACAGCAACAAAAACAAGTCAATTTTATGTGCCGCACAATACCTTCAAAAGGTTTTAATCTTTAGTATTCGAGTAAAGAAATATATGGAAAACTGAAGGAATTTCACAGGCAGAACCTTTACAAGAAATTGGTAACTAAAAAGTGACCCTCAAATCAAATAGGAAGTAGAGCAAAAATTCTTCTGGTCATAGTTGGGGTCCGGTGACATCATGATCATGCGAAGAACCGTTTTGAGAACTATCCAATTTTCACAAATGATCCACTGGATCCAAAGCACAAAATCATCAAAAGCCTCAATAGTTGCAACCGCAGATTCTAAAGCAAAATTTCATATGAATACCATACATAGCTTCAAATCCTACAAGTACTACAAAAATTCCTCTATTTCAATAGAGAATAGAACTAATCATGATAATAATCATAGACACAGAAATCATTATAGAGCAAAGATCCATTCGCGTAGTGAAGCATATAATAACAAACATCACAGAAGTAACACGGATTCGAAGATGCCCATTTGTCATCCACTGTCACCTTCTGCGCCTTATAAATTTTGCAAGCAGAACATTTCTTGTAGCGCAGCTTCTGCTGAGCTGTGATGAGTGGATAAGCTGCTCGGTTTTGTACGTCCTCCGGATGAATCAACCTCATATCACGTATCACAATCACATGCTTGCAATCCCCCTTTTAAAACATTAAATTTTTTCTATTATCCAAAATGCAACTGAAAATGTAGGGTCCACGTTAAGGGAGTGTTTGCAAACACAATTGATTATTATAAGTGGGAGATAATTGATATGTGAAAGAAACAAAAGTGCGTAGTTTTTGCCAACATAATGAAATTTGGAGAAAAACTGTAGGGCAAACACTTGGAGAAAAAGTGATTAAAACTTAAACGTAATAAATGTCCAAAATAACTTTAATTTAATACTCATTTACCAACTCAGATATTACAAATAATTATCACTGAGGTTCAGATAAATTAGAAGCATAAGTCTGATTTGTAAACACTCTAAGACAATATCTTTAAGCCATAAGTCGATAACTACTTAAAATTAGAGTTTGAGAACACTCTCTTAAGAGCGTGAAAGCAAAAAATAATGGAAAGGAAATGTACCTGATGGCAGTAAAGATATCCAGCACCAAGTCGAAATTTTAGATCACAGACCCTTATAGTCTGCATGTTGACACCTTTCAGCGCAGGCAACTGCTGTTTATTTTGACTGCCCAAAAGGGCCTTTTGCTTCTCTTGTAATTCACCAGCAACAATATATTCCCATTTCTCAAGTGCATCATCCTTGGAGTTTTGGAGCCAAGCAAGAATGGGCCTACTGTAGTCTATGGCAGCAGAATCCCTCATGTCATTACAAAATACATCCTGAAAATATATTTTTATTGGAATTAGTAGGGGATTTCACTTCAGGGTGGAGAAGACAAGCAGAGATTTCTAGTGGGGGCAGAAGCTTACTTCTATTAAGAAGTATCCAGAAGGATCATATTGACCCGCCTTCTTCATTATCTCATCTGCCAAACAATATATTTTGTCTCTTACTTCGGTCAAAAATTGCCGTCCTAGAACCAGAAATTCTTGTGTCTACAAATGTTTTTGAGAAATCATTAGAAAGAAAAAAAAAAAGCTATGTGGATTCAACTTCTTGTGTATTTTGATGTGCCAAATGAGTGAGTAGCAATTTACCTTCATCCATGTTTTCTTGTTATGGTAAACCTCAAAACATAGAACAGCCTCAGGAAATTGAATTGGTATATTATCACAAGTATTTGTTGATCTCACCTGCCGCATTCCAAAAGTGCGTCATATTAAAACAAAAGATTTCACAAATTATGGGGGGGAAAGATCATATTAGGTGGACATACAACATTTTCATTACAGTAGATCACAGTCTAAAGAAGAGAGGTACTTCATGGCCTCATAATGATGGTAAAGCTGTTTTAGTCTTGAAAAAGATAAAACTCTCCTCCCCCCGAGAAAGCAAAATCAACAGACAGAATTAATACATATTGCAAGACTAGACAATGTCTCTAAACAAATTCAGATTTTATTCACTTGCAGAACCTCAAAGCACCTAAGAAAACCAGTATACGGAAAATAGGGACACAACAAACCTCATTTTCTTCAATACTCTATGTTAACTCTGACAGACTTAAACCATATGTGTAGACGTTCTCATTTTTCATCATTAAATCCTGTAAACTATGAAAATGATCAAGAGTGATGCACAAGTCAGATTAGTACACATAATCACAGAATTGGACACTAAAAATCGTCTCTATATGCAAAGCGTCATATACGAATAGCATGAGAAAATGGAAGAAAAGAGAAAATGATAAACCTACCTTCATTGAGACACCTAAGAAAACCAGTATACGGAAAATAGGGACACAACAAACCTCATTTTCTTCAATACTCTATGTTAACTCTGACAGACTTAAACCATATGTGTAGACGTTCTCATTTTTCATCATTAAATCCTGTAAACTATGAAAATGATCAAGAGTGATGCACAAGTCAGATTAGTACACATAATCACAGAATTGGACACTAAAAATCGTCTCTATATGCAAAGCGTCATATACGAATAGCATGAGAAAATGGAAGAAAAGAGAAAATGATAAACCTACCTTCATTGAGACACTTGCAGATTTTAGAGAGCTTATCTTATCAGCTTTTGTGGTTGCTCCACATCTGGGGACCCTGGAACTACTACTGGAAGAAAAGAAAAGGGCAAAAGGCAAAAGATGAATGCAAAAAATAATTTTCAAGAGTAAAAAATATTCAAAAATGCTTACTCAAACGAATGCAGTCTCACGGCTGCTTTCTGTTCTTCTTGTTTTTGTTTAATTCTAGCAAGTTCCTCCACCTTCGCAATATAACCTTCCTAGAAATGAGGAGAGAGTCATAACATAATTACAAGAAATAAAATCATTAAATTACTATGCCACAGATTCTTACATCAAAAGAACTATTCTTTGTACAGCGCAAGTACTTCCTCTTCTTCCTCTTCCCTGAAGGGTTTCGGTTTGCTACCTTATTTCTACAAGCTCTGATAGGCAAGATATTTTCACTTGGAACTATTGCCATCATATCCCCTTCTGAATTTGTTGGCCAAGCATGCTCACGGCCAGATGCGTTGGTATCATCTGTCATCCTGAAAAAATCATATTAAAAATCAGATGCATCTAAAATTCCCCATATATCACGAAAAAAGAGGAAATAAGATCAACCAATAACAATTTTGTAAAAATGAAGAAAATAGTCATCTGAAAATCTTGTAATCTGTAAACCACATCTTATTAAAAACACTCATGTTCTGCATGCTATAAATACACCCACTCACACGGTGACATTTCTGCTTCATAGTTACAAAAGTTCAACTAAACTTATTTAACAAAACATACACACAATGTCCTAAAACAAATATGTTTTACAATCCATCTACTCTCAGTAAGAAGCTCTTTCCATATTTCAGCTGGGCTTGATTTGGATGTAAGAGAAGACTCTAGTATAACCTTCATGAATTCTTAAGCATGTTAAACACGGTAAGGACCAAATGTTCATTACTATATTGCATTTGTTGGGGGAGGGGATGACAAATCACGTTGCATTATCCGCCTTCTTTCTCTATTTTACCCGAGCAATGACTTAACTAAGACAGCATGCCAACCTGACTCCACAACCAACATCCAGGTGTGATTAAATGCATCTCCACCAACCAAGAAAGCAAAACATTGTCTGCCATAGTCAAGACATTAGCAGCAGCACTACATGTTGTCATCTTTGTTTTAGCATGTACATATTTATTCAGTGGGCTAAGCATCCGGAATAGTCTACAAGAAATAATCCTACTAAAAAGACTTGTTTAACAAGTGACCAGCTGCAGTTTTAATGCTAAAAATGTGTGCCAAAGCAGTATCTTTCGCCTACAAAAAGTACCCACAGTCCCAGACAGTAATTTGCTGTATCTTTCTGGTTTATATAATGCAATTAGTTATCGTCATCACATTGTTGAACAATGGGAAATGATGGAAACAAACATCCTCTTCAAGTTACTTCAATATAATAGAAAGTTGCAGCTTAGGATTATCAGAAAGGGAAATAGACCAAGCAATGTCGTTGTGGTACTCAAAAGTTTGTTTTACAAGCAAATAGGAGGCAAATCAATACAAAAGCATTTCCCATATGTAGAAAGAATAAAATGAGCGATGAAAAGGCAAGTCCCATCCAGAAATAGGTATGTTACAACTTACAATTCAAGTATAATCAGTAGATAGGTTAATCAAAGCATACAAAAATAATAAACATAAAAGGCCCGAAAGAAGTGTTTTTATCTGACCTGATGCTCAAATGCTCTTCTGTAACTTGTGAGGCATCTATAGCCAACTGACCACCCTGTTGTGGTAATAAAAAGGAAATTTTCAGGTATTAGTAGTACTACATAAATAAGCACTAGATACTTGCAAAAAAAGTTTAGAGCAGTTACCTTGAAAGCTTCTTCAAATGCCTTATTCACTAACTCATCCTCCCTTATTATTTTAAGTTCATCAACCCTGTTATATTAACAGATGCTCGAGTTAATCTCTGGTATGTAATGCAGCAAAATCCATCTATGCTAAGGCCTTTGATTTTTTATACTTTCATGTGAAAAAAGGATTATGAGACAAAGAAATGCTTACAAAATTTCTTCATCACACGTCTCTGATGATTCTGCTGATAACTCTTCTTTCAGACTCTGCATGAAGAAGGAAAAATGCACCATGATGAAATCACTCAGAAAAATACTATAGCATCAGATCAATAAAGCAAATACAAACAAAACAAATAAACTTACAGCGCATATATAAATTAAACATCATGCAAATACCTGAAGTTCTTTATATACAGAATTCTCGAAGTCTGGTACTCTTGTGAGTGGACCCACCATGTCCGGGATATATATTGGACCACCGAGAGGAATTGAAACGCAGCGGTCTTCTCCACCCTCGTCATGACCCAGCAGCATTTTAGATATATATCTACTGAGAAAGCAGAAAAAATGAATATAAGAGAATGGGGTAAATAATCAATGAAGATGATCAACCTGGTCTATAATCAAAAAGCTCAGAAAGCATACACGGATTCGAAACATGGCATAATCTCAAAAGATTGTTCACACTTCAACAGCGAAAATTAAACCAAGCAAAAACCATAGAAAGAGTAAAAACAAAAATAAATAGAGAAGAAGAAAATTAGAAGTTGGAGAATAAATGCAAAAATAATAATCGACAAACAGATTAATCAGGATCGGAATTCATATAATTAAGAACATAATCACCGAAAGCAATAAATATTACCAGAAATCGAGTTTTGAAGGATGAGCGGCGTTTGGCGGTGGTAACCCAACAAGGGCAGGACCGAAATCGGGTGTTTATCTTCAGTTATTGCTGCTTTTAGGCAGTATATATTATATATGCACACATATTTGTTTTTATATGAACTATAAAGTCGCTAAAGTGAATAGCAACTTTAGTTTCGTCTCAACAAAATAAAGAATTTCCAAAAGAAGTCTTCACCTACCTAACAATGACTCCTGCTTGGTCCTCACTTCCGACCCTAAACCCCGCCTCCGGTGGACAGCCGACCGCTTCATCAACGCCGTTACTCCCACCAGTTTGCTTTTCTCCTTTTACTTTTATCATTTTTGTTTTTGTTTATGTTTAATGATGTTGCGTAATTTGTCCTTCTTCAAGTATTGGCACAAAAACATAACCCACTGATTGTTCCACCGCCGTACCGGATGCAGCTTTGCCGCTTGGATTGGTCAATTTTTATCAGAAAAAAGAAGCCGTTGTGAAGATTGTGTTTATTTATGTCATATCATGATGGGCCACCGATGAGATTGAGGGAGGCCAAGTTCTATAATAAGCCCAATGAACAAATGATTGAGGCCCATTTTTATAATAAACCCATTGGAACCAAGTGATATGGAATAATTAAATTAGATGTTGAAGAATAACTCAAGAATCAAACTTGAATACAAATAATAATCAGCATTATATTGAGTTAAAAGTTAAAACATTGATGAACAAAATGTAATATTACACATATGGACATATTGCTAAACTAACTATAAATCCTAACAAACCACCTGCAGCAACTTCAAATTCCGTATGACCTATCGATTCTTTTAATGGAGAGTAACCACCTTTGACATCAGATATTACAGTTGAGGATCTTTCATACTTGAGTAACACAGTCGACTTTTTCTCTAAACGACTCTGCTCATTCGTTTCGATAATGTTCCCTTTATTTGAAGACGATGATTCTCTTGAAAACGAATCGGTTAAATTGTTTGGATCATTTTCAGACAATGTGGTTCGTAGAAGAACTTTATTTAGTTCTTTTGCGTGAGTCCCGACTTCCCTTCTAACTCCCTGCAAAAGAATGAAGGTGAACAAGTTAATGAACACACCCAACAACTTAAGGATCCATATGGTATCATAAGGTAATGGAGATGGTAAAGATTTTGCATAATCAAAATCGAAGAGGTCATGTAAATATATGATAAATTTTAAGGTTTACAGACCCACCAGTACAGAATCAGTAAAACCAGTGTTAACCTCAGGTTCTTCTCTTACTTAATCCCATATCAAGGATTCAAGTATTAATCAAGAGAGCACTTCTTTGTTTTCATCACCAACTACAGTAGGATAATTCTTAGAATAGCTTGGTCATTATTTGCATTTATTGTCAGCACTATCCTTCAACTTGTTAAAATGTAACTGACCAAGGACAGACAGTACGACTTATGGCGCTTATTGGGGCGCAACCACCTTACCACCAACCATGACCTAGGAGGGTGCTTTGTCGCGAGTATAATAGGAACTAAAGTTGTGTAATTGTTATCAACTATATAGCCTTTAGCATAATGGTATGAGCTTGTATGTTACCAACTACAGTCCAAAGTAAGAATTATTATTAGGAATCCCGGGACACCAAGTTCTGACATAATGACAACCATTTGCATATGGTGGACCTCAAGTCTACGGAGATCCTTTGAATAGAGTAACCTACGGTCATTACCCCGAGACACCAAGTCCCGAATAATCAAATCTATGGACCCCAAGCATAGGGAGCTCCTAATAGTAGATACATCTTTGGTCCATTATCAACTGCAAGAGTGATTCTTATGGAGCCTGACACCAAATGCCGGAATAATCACAATTCACAACTATTTACGTATTGTGGACCTCTAAAGTCTAAAGAGCTCCTAAGAATTATATACTTAATTTTGGTCTTTTCATTTCAGAATCCCAAATCTAATTCTGAAGATAGTGTATCACATATGGTTTACTAAACAAAAAACAAGAAGAGATTTAAACTCAAACCTGTGCATCGTACATGATAAGGCTTGCATAAACTACAGCTAGACCAAAAATTGCATCAGAAAATCCCCTGCATTAGAAACAGGATAGATTATATATATACTTCAGCTGCAGTTAAATTAATATGACTTATAAAAACCCATAACATTTTCTTTCCCAGACAAGACCAAAAATAGAATTCTATAAGCACCTCTCAAGAACAAGAGAAGTTGCAGTTGCCACAGCAGCCTGGAATATGGTAATGAACACTATCCAATCAGATAAAATCCAATAAAACAAATATTCAAAAGCAATTGTTGAATTTCAAAATATTACAGAAGAATGTGTAGAAGGGAACCCTCCAGCCTGAACTGCAGCCTTCAAATCAAACTTCTTGCCGTATAATAAAACTGAAGTAAAGGGCTTTGAAAGTTGCCCAATTACTGCAGATACAGTTGCTGCTACAATAACCTGCATAAACCCAATTGATAAATTAAAAATTGTTTCTAATGAAATGCCTATTTACAAGAGTAAACAAACCTTATTGTGTAAAACATCGACTATATCATTCACTGAAATACTGTTGCAAGCAAGCTCAGATACGCAGCGCAATCGAAAATAACGAGCTTTTGAATAATTTCTATTCAAATAATAGAAATAGGCATTTGGGGAGGCAAAATTATTTACGGAACTCAGAAAAGGGGTCCTGGAAAAGTTGCAAATTTGCAGTAACATCATTGGATTTTAGTTGCTGATTCTAAAAGCTTTTTTCATGTTCGAAAAGGTGAACCGCATCAAGGAGTATTAATTAATTATTAACTTTGGATTCGAAGTCCTTCAGGTTTATGAACAATTGTAGAAAGCCCCCCCCCCCAAGTTACGATAATTCGAGTCAAATCAATACTCGTTTAAAATTTCTTGAGTCTGAACTCAAAATGCTTATTGGGGCTAAAAGCTAGAAGAAAAAAAAATTCAAGTTTTTCCTGCAAAGAAATGACCACGTCACAAAGCTCAGTTGGTTAGAGAGTGTGGCTGTTAACCACAAGGTCGGAGGTTCAAGCTAGGGGTGTGGCAAAATAGATCCGAAACCACGGTTTCATCGGTTCCAACCCAATTTGAGTTGAATTGATTCCTAAGAAAATTTTATTTAATTTCTAATTGATTCCAACTTGGTTTCAAATTGAGTCCAATTAAATTTCAGTTGAAGCCCAAATTATTTGTCAATAATCTAAATTATAATGAACAAAATGTAAAGTATTGAGTCGGATTGAATTTGATTTCCTTTTGGATTGATTTTGATTCCATTTTGGGTTAAATTTAATTTCACCTTAAAACTATTTAAGAACCAAACTCATTTAACAACCAACTCATTGGAACCGACCCAAAACCAACACAACCCGCCCAATTGCCACCCCTAGTTCAAGCCCTCCTTCTAGCTATATTTATTTTTCTTTTTCTACAACTATTTTATAATGTACTTCTGATTATTACTTAAGCAAATATAATGAGTAGTCCGGAATTATGGATCATTCATTACAACAAGAGCTAATAAGTAGTAGTCCTAAATCATGGATCATTCATTACAGCCCTTGTACTTATTTCCCCGCCCAAAGCTAGCCTGCCATCATAGCTTGGCCTTTTTCGGCAATCTACATCTCAATTCCTCAGCAACGGCATCAATGAACTCTACAGTATTCATAAACTGCGCCCTACTCACCCTGCAAGAAAAACACCGACGTGTATAATTGAAGGAGTAATAAATGCACATCCCCTCACTGAATAATTATCAGTTTACCACAAACGATTTTGCAAATTACTTATATACCTTAGGTCCTAACCATTCAAAAGATAAAGGAGTTATGGTAATTTCTCAAACTTCAACGTTTAGGGTCTGGGATGTCGGTGAATAAACAGCAAAGTGTACTCACTTAGGTCCATAAAGAAGAATAGCAAGATCCTTAGTCATCTTTCCTGACTCGACACTTGCAATGCAGGCAGCTTCAAGTGTCGCTGTAAAGTCCGATAGTTGAGTATTGTTGTCTAATTTTGCCCTACAGGAAACGAGAAAATAGCATATTACTTGAAATGCTAATATAACAAAGATGAAAAAGCATTTTACTACTGTATCTTGTTACCTGTGTGCAAGCCCACGTGACCACGCAAAGATTGAAGCTATGCTATTGGTGCTAGTTTCACCGCCTTTTTGATGAACGCGGTAATGGCGTGTAACTGTGCCATGTGCTGCCTCTGCCTCAATTGTCTTCCCATCTGGGCATACCTATTGAAATACTCAAAAATTAATTTTGGAAAATACCAAAGGAATAAGAGTTGGCAGAAAACGGGAACAAAAATCATACTAGTATTGATGTCATCAACCCTAGAGATCCAAATCCTGAATTAAAAAAAACGAGAAATTCTGACCTCAAATTCAATGCAACGAAACATAAATAACATGAAAAGTCATGTAGGAAAAAGATGGATTCGAACCTTGGGCTAGAAAATCACTTTGAACATCTCCATCATAATTTTTACATGCCCAGACATAACCTCCTTCGCTCTTCAGAGCATAAGCAACCATATCATCTATAAGCCGATGTTCATACCTGTTTTATCAAGAGAACATGTTAATCAGAAAAGATTTTGACTTGGACTTGCATATTTTACATAAACTTTGTTTTTTACCAGATCCCAGCAGCCTCAAACTTAGATCTCCAATTTCCTTCATAAACTTCATGGAAGATCTCCACAAATCTTCAGGAATATAAATAAGCGAAAATAAGAAGCAGAAGTGTCAAGAGTCTAAGACTTCAAGTTTCAATATAATCACAATACAATTGTATGTGTACAAAAGGTGGATGGCGTGGCCGGAAAATACAGAACTTGGAGAACTATACAAGTAAATAGATTACCTTCCGTCATATTTTTTTAGAATTGTATTTTTTGTGCTAAGATAAAGTGGCCACCGTTTCTGGTAAGCAGTGTTCATTGATGCCTCAGCAAAAGCATGAATAGACTGAAAAATGGAAAGCATATCATTACTCTCGTCATGAAAAGATTACAAAAATACATAACTTTCTCACTTCATACTGGTTTAGTGAATATCTACTGTAAGTTACAAATGTGAGAACAAGTTGATGCCAGGAAAACAACAGTAAAAGGACGTTTATAGATTCAGACCTCATCTGTGTTGTACATAGACAGAGCGACCCCACCAGACCCTGTAAAGTCAAACACCTCCAACTCTATGCTCTTATCCGCAGTACTTGGCACTGCAATGTGTCATATGTCACTTTTTCTATAACCCACACCATATATTTGGAGGTCCATTCAATGCTCTCCACTGGACAACATCGGGTAGCTCAGTAATGACAAGTATCCTGTTATTTTACTTTTCTAACCACAATTGCATAGTTTCAAGAAATATGAAAATGCAAAGCAAAACAATGGACAAGGTGTCAGACACTAAACCACTCAGTACTGTCCACCGGGTGGAGCATAGATTGAACCAATTTGGAGTACGACACTAACGACTAAGTCTTGTTTTATTCAATGAAGAGCAATATAAAATACTAAAACCTATATTCATGTGAAGCTATTAAGAAACTAAATAAAGATTGCATATATACCAAACACCATTTTAAGTTTCCCAGCTCCTTGAACAACTAGATCTGTAGCTCGATATTGATCACCAAAAGCATGTCTCCCGATGCATATTGGTTTGGTCCATCCTAAGAATTAGCAAATCTTAGTAAATTAATGTTAACCAGGGAAAAAAGATCCTGTATCATAACTTCCAATTGACCCATAAGAAGAACCTGGAACAAGCCTAGGGACATTCTTGCATATGATTGGTTCTCTAAATACTGTCCCTGTAACAAGAAAAAAATTCAGTTGACGCAGAGTTTATGATTAAAACAAGATTCTGAATTAAGAAACTACTAATGAAATTCGCCAACCATTTAGAATGTTTCGAATTGTTCCATTTGGACTCTTCCACATATGTTTCAAGTTGAACTCTTTAACCCGCGCCTCATCTATTTAATCAGCCAAAAAATCTAAAAAATGTGAGCACAGAATATGAACTAAAATGTAGGGAACAACTGCAGCTATGACGTAGATCGTATAATTTCAACTGTACGTTCAGCCAAACAAAGATAGATATCTAGCTATGAACAAGAAATATTGGTTTCTTCAAGTTACTGCCAGGAATGAAATAAAGCCTGACCAGATCCAGGTCCTGGAGTTAAACAAAAATTGAGTTGACCTGATAATCTAGTGAAGTAAGGACACATACCTGGAGTAATGGTTGCACATTTAATTGCCACATTATACCTAGCGTTCACACAGGAGAGAAATAAAAATGGAAGTAAGATTTCAATGTTACACTTAGGGCAGATCATCTTCCCAGTTTGTATTGAACTAATGATGAACCTCTAGCATATGCATAATCAAATAAGGAAAATCATATAAGCCAATTAGCCAAATGACTAAGGGTCGATGAAAACATATATTTTTGCTTCTTCTTTAAGGTGGATGAGGAAGAACCACAATTTAAGCAATAATTGAAGATCCCATTCTGCAAATCTACTAGTAAAAGTGACAGGTTTTACTTCCAACAGATATTGAGAAGCAATAGTTTGCTGCACAATCTGACATCTACATTGCGCTACACGAGAGAATTTCTACATTAAAGAGATATCAGATTCCTGAAAACTCCCGTGCCTCTCATCTAATTTGTCTGGTTGAAGTAACTTTTTATATGGCATCTTTTCAGTTGATTTATCTTTGTTTTGATTCTTATTCCCCAGTTGTACTGCAATGGCGTCCAATCCAAGTACTCTTTTTCCTCTCAATGAACAAGTGATGGCTTTCAAGGTACTGTTTTTGAAACATATCCCATTTATTTCGTAAGCCACAACCAAGGTTTTCTTGATTTGTTAGTTTGTAAAATTGTTGATGTATATATCTATGTGTATTGAGAAATTTCATTTTCATTGTAGAAACAAGAAAATTAACATCAGCAATATATCTCTGCACAAGCGAGAAAATAGGAAATAATGATTTCATTCTTTCTGGAATTTATGATTAAAAAGCTAAATATTCTTACAATATGGCAACTTAATCCCACTAAAACTACATTGAGTAACTATATTCAATTAATTAAATTAATCATATTAGAAAAAGAAGACATCCTGAGAAAGTTTGACTTTAGTTTGTGAAATTAAAATTCATTGGTTCATGCTCCATTCAGAAAGTTATTTATTCAAGCAAGAAACCCTTTTTGGAACGACATGAACTGTTAAAAGTATAAACGGAATATGCAAATAAGTCACATACTTAAGAGTGGCTTCTGCACTTTCAATTGTGACCTTATCATTTGTGGCATCACGATGAGGAAGACCAAGGTCAAAATACTTTATGTCTAGCTCCAGAAAAGGAAGTATAAGCTGCAGATACATACAAACAATAAGCATTCTGCATTTTTTTTTTGTTCTTCGCAAGGAGGAACAGAATAAATAGCCATACATGCCTTTTCTTTGATTAATTTCCAGATCACCCGAGTCATTTCATCACCTGCACCATACTCACAATTGGAAATGCATTGCTCAAATTGTCTTTGTAATGATCGATTTCCCATCAAGTTTGAGAGGATAATCCTCAGCGAAAACAAGTACAATCTTTAAAAGAACCAAGCTTACCCAGAACTAAAAGAATGCCTTAAAAAGTGGCTTTGGACCAGTGGAACTACAATTACCTATGCATATAATGAATAAGCAATGATCTCGCGGAGTAACAAGTTTTAACGCCTTTGATTTTAACTCTGATCACAATTAAAACTTCTTGGGCAGTTATTGAACTAATAATCTTAAATCTTAAATGATCCTGATCATTCCACCCACCTCAAAATGAAACATTATTACTAGAATATATTAGCATGCCAATTACTCAGGTAAACAGATTTGACAGTTTCCTATTGGGTTAGGTCAAACAAAATTATGGTTTTACCGTTTCCAAAAAGCATCCAAAGAAAGTAATAAGATCCTGTTTTTCCCACTTTCTATCATGAAAGAAACAATGCACAATCCATCTGATTTAACGAAAATTGGCAATAAATACTCTAATATTTTCAGATAGAAAAACGGTGGATTGGAATTTGGAACTAAATATACTATCACGGACATGAAAATCAGAAGAAGTACAGAGAAGGAACAAGATGCATCAGAATTAGGGAACTCACCGTCCATCTCTACTATAGGATTATCAACTTTAATCTTCTCGAAGGCCATCGCGGCAATTTTGCTCCAAGTTAAAGAAATTAGCAAAAGTCTTGAGTGAAATCGAACAAGGTAGTCGGTTGTGTTAGGAACTTTGATGATGTTTATGCTTGCTCTTAGCTAGCTCATAAATGAGGGCCACCTCTATTATTACATATAATAGGGTTCAAAAAGGAGTAACATTTTTCATTTTCTTTTCGACGACAATGAAAGTAAATACATTTAAAATTATTATTTATAAGAGAAATATATTTTCCATCCCTTAATAATTCAATTTATCATGTTTAGATTTTCAAATTATTGAAGATAACATAAATGGTCCAAACACGACCAGCGACTGAAAGTCAATCTAAGAGACCAATCCTCCATGTTTCATGACTTTCATCTGAAACTCTTTACACTTTATAAATCATTCATGATGAGCCTAAATGCAATAAAACCAATAATTCAAATGCATTTTTTTACTCTTTAAAATATGTTATACTTACAGTTTTGTACTACAATTTTTCAGTTTGTTTGAATTAAAAGGTATTTATGTATTCAACTATGTCCTTATACTATCATCAATAATTATTTAGGGTAAAATGCATTTTCGACCATAATATATGTAAACACAGGTTCTTCAACGAAACAAAACATGCCAGAATACCATCACAATATTACAATACCACGATCACCATTGAAACTGAAACAAATTTAAAAGGCAATAACCCAAAAAACTCCAATCCCTATCACATGCAGCATCTCAAATCTAAAATAAAACCAACCTAACCCGGTGACTGTCCACGTGGGGTCCGACCACCTCGTGCACCACGACCCCATATAACTCTGCCGCGACCTCTGCTTGGCGAAGGAGCAACCATGCCAGCATACCTTTGTTGTGCTCTCAGCCTTGCTCTTTCCTGTAGATTAATGGTAGTGGTGGTGGTTGTGCTGCTATTCACAGTTGCCGACCCACCTTGTTCAGAACTCCCCACATCAACAGAAGCGCTAGTTGATGCTTCTTCCTCAGACCCATGGACCCGATCTGTTTCTGCAATCAGATCTGGATTATCCGTTATTTCACCACCATTCTTTTCTTCCTCTGGAGTCTGAGAAGGTTCAATTTCCCCAGCTTCCAAGGTCGGTTCGTTATTCGGTGAATTCACAGATTGGTCAGCATCGGGCACCACCATCTCATTGGATACATTGTTATCACCATCGTTATCAGCAAAATCGGTATCCATCTCGCCCTCTTCTCTTTCACCACCAGATTCACTAACTATTCGCTGGATGTCTTGTTCTGTTTCATCTCTCAATTGATCATCAGATTGAACAGAATCACTCGGTTTGTCCAATTTCTCATCTGGAAATTCACTCTGAATTTGTTCACCTACTGCTGGCTCTTCTATTTCAGTTTCAGACTCATCCTTCTCAGCATCAACCCTTTCATCCTTGGCACTATCTTGCTGAGAGTTGCTTTCTTCCGCATCGTCTGTTGGTTCCTCAGCTGGTACAGCTTCCGGAAGGATCACAGGAGGAGCAACTGACTGTTCTTCACCGTGAAATTGTGGGCCCTCTGAAGATTTGGGCTTTTTCAGCGGATGAGCTGGTGCATCGGGACTTGGTTCCTCTGTAGCGAGAGTCTCCTCTTGTGTATCAGAAAAAAATGGAGATGATGAGCGCTTACGGATAAGTGACGGCATTGGCACAGTTGGATTTCCTTGGCTTTCTGGAATATTCTGGGAATCTTCTGCTTCTGACATGTCCACATCCGCAGCCTGAGGTTCTTTAAGCTTTGTAATACTAGGGCGAACCAGTCTCCTTCCAGTTTTAATATTTGCCCTTGTTAAAGCAAATCTTCTCTCTTTTTCTTCATTTGTTCTCGGTAAAGGAACATTCGCAGCGGGCCCCGCAGGGGTTTGCGTGGTTACTTGACTTCCAATAGATGATGTATTATCGAGAGATTTAGGAGCATCTGATGATGTGGCAGGATCATGCTCACCACCCGCCGGTTGTGCAACCTGTTCAAAATTCTCAACAGCCTGGAAATAAGCAGAAGCAAAATCTTCCAAAAGAGAGATAGAAATACTCTCAGACTGACTGCTTCCTCCCGAGTTCTTTAATTTCTCCACTTCATCTTGCAGAGCTTTTAGAGCTTGTTTATGCTTCCTAAGTTCATCTGAGAGCTTTGTCTGCTGCTGAGCGACGATCTCGCGATGTTCAACAATTGTTTTACGGTCATTCTTGGTTTTTTCTTTTTCCTTCTTCAACTCATCCCTGTTTCTCTCCAATGTTCTCTCCAGAATCTGTATTCTCGTGTCTTTCTCCTTCTCTTTTTCCTTCAGGGCCTGTTCGCCAACGGGGTCCACTATATTTCTTTTTACCTGTTTTGCTTCCTCTAATTGCTTCGACAGAGACTGAATCTCTTTGCTCAACTCCTCCTTCTCCTTTAACAAGTTTTCGGATTTTCTCCGTAACTGAACATTTATCCGCCTCACTTTTTCCATATCAGATTTTAGAGAAGCCTCAGCTTCAGAGATTTTGTTAATTCTGTTCTCTCTCTCATTCAACTCTGTTCTGCTTCTGGTTGCATCTTGCTCCAAATGGGATATTACATCCTGCTTTTCTGATAAAAGCTTCTTAATTCCGTCTAACTGTGCATCATTTTCTCTTAAACTGACCTGCATCTGCTGAAAAGATTCTTTCAAGAGATTATAATCATCAACATCGACATTCTTGCACTTCTCCACCAACTCATCGATTCTCTTTTCAAGATCTACTTTTTCCATCTTAAAAGCTTCAATTTCTTTTCTACAAGCTTCCAAATCAACCTCTCTTTCTTTAAGAAATTTATCCAACTTCTCATTTTCAACCTTGAGATTCTGGAATGCTTCACGATTTTTCTGGCATTCTTCAAAATTATGGCGATTCTCCTCTCTGAGTTGCACATTACTTTCGCGAAGTAAATTGAGCTCTCTAACCTGTAGTTGAACAGATATATAATCTTCCTCATTGAATATTGATGCTCGGGATTTTGCTCGCTCTGAATGAAGTGATGATTGAGCACCCTCAGCTGACTTCAAAGCACTGTCTAGCTGAGATTGCAAACGATGTTTTTCTTGTTTCAATAAAGAGATCTCAGTTTCGGCTATTTCCTTTGACCGCCTGAGGTAATTCACAACATTTTGCAGGCCGTCGTCATCAGCTAAAGTCTGCGAGCTGCCTCCAGAAGCCAGTCCTCGTTCTTTCTCAGCTAATTTAATGTGCAAGGCCTCAAGCCGACTGTGCAAAATCTTGTTCAGCTCATTAACTTCGTTGTATTTCTTATCTGCTTCACTCCTATAAACTTCTATGGCTAACTTCTCTGCCTCCCATTTTGATTTTAGCTCACTCTGTACAGATGAGCAGATGATGTATCAATAATTGTATATTTTTTCAAGATAATAGTAGAACAAATACAAGGGAGAGACAAATCTGCTCATGGATTGAAAAGCAGAAGTTTCTTTTGAAAAAAAAAAAGATTCATTAGCACGATCTACCTCTGGGAAGTAATCATCCAACTATTGCACTCTTGAGCAGAATGAACACTGGAAAGATCACTAAATGATGAAGCATATAACTTGGGGGTTTAAGCCTTAGGAATTTTATTTGCATCAATTGCTAAAGCTAGCAAGACTTTGACTCTTGAGAAAATAACCACTGGGCACTCGCCGGTCAGGAGTTAGTGTGTACACATTAGTTTTGACAAGTACAGTCTTCATGCATCTCAACTTTACCCCATCATATTCTTCATTCATTATAGCCACAAGAGGTTGTATAATTGTTTAAATTATTTGGCGTTCATTGATGGGTCCACTATAAAAAAATCTCATACGTATGACATTTGTTTTAATTCATACAAACGCTTCAGTATTCCTCAATTAAAGATCCATTGCAGGAAAAGAAGGAAAGATGCATATTTCATCCATAGTCTATATATGGATGCAAAATTTCTGTCAACTTAAGGTATAGGTATCTTGTAAATCTATGTAGTTACTCATACCATTTAAAAACAAAAACCAAACAGTGAGCAGTAATTACTCGATACCATAATTTGCAAAAATCCACCAGCACCAACCACAATAAAAGAAGAAAGAAAAACGGAGACCCTCTTTGTTAGTCATTATCTGAATGTACTTTTCTAATACTAGTGACAAAAACAAATAAGCATACATGGCATCTGATAACAACCCGTCACAACTTCTTTGGCTACTTATGCTATGTCTGGATTTATATATTATTATTTTTCTCACCAAGTTAAATTTAGGATTTTAGCAATAAAAATACTAAGAAGATTTTCCTCACTCCAAATAATACAATTCTGTGTTGTTTCTCATTGAATCCAAGGTCTCAGCATAACCTTACAACCCTTAACCCAAACCTTGTCCGAAAACTTCAGAAAAAACAAACACGAGTAGTTCATTCTTCTCCACCTTGTCAGTACATTCAATCAAAATGGATATATGCACGATAACTAGAATTGAGCAGAAATAAGAAAAGCAATAGGGAAGGATAATACATTTTCAGTCTTGAGCACATCCACCAGTTTACGGAGCTCAGATGTCTCCTCTTGTGCAGAAGCCAAGGCTTGCGAGGTTTTTGTCAACTCCTGAATTGTTTCTGACTGTAGAATAACCTGGACACAAATAAACAGAGCATAAACAAAAATGACGCAGCATATCTATGACTTTAGTAATTTAACATTTTTTTATCGTTTTGGGGGTGGGGGTGAGGTTGGAAGGAAAGACTGATGATTTACAAGGATGTCCGATATATACATTGGATTTGTAACACTGAACGCATTTACTGCTTGACAGATAGCCCAAAAATTCACAAAGATCAAGAGACAATACGTAGGCTTGAATGCTTAGATTTTATTTAAGAGAAACAGCAAAGCACCATATCTATTTAATATTTATAAGATTCTAACATGTAAATTGGATATCGAGTCATCGACCGCAGCCAAACAAGTCCAGATTCCATTCCGCAAAACAATCACTAGCATCAATGCAAAGTGTCATTCTTAGACGCATGATTTTCACACTGAAAATAATAGCCTGTGTCTATGGATTAAAAATAAAATAAAGATTCTGCAACACCAATCAAAGATTGTGTAAGTACCTGACTCTAAAAGTGAACAAGAACATTCTCCACTTAAGACACAAGCACATCAACCAATAACAACATCAATGCTCAAGTTCAGAATACCAATTTAATCTGTATCCTTCACACTTCCTAAATCTAGATTTGCTGAAGTTTCTATGCCGATTAAAGGCCAATCGCAAAACCAGCAGAAAGCCAAAAGGTTGAAATTTTGAATGAAACCTGTCTTTCATAGTTGTCTTGAGCAGCTCGCCACCGCTGATGCTCTTTCTCCAAATCTTCTTTTAAGGCAGATAGTTGTGATTCCATAGTCACAATCTGTGACCTAAAAAGACCAACCACAAAAATATGATGATTTGACATAAGGCACTAGATAATAAAACCTAATTTTACCTTAACATCATTTTACCCAGTTGGAGTGACTAGTGAGTTCATTATTTATTTACATTCATGAAGCTAAATCCTTGTATATCGTTTCACATAATGCTTTTCTCTCTATGTGGCAAGGAGTTGGCTCTGCTAACTATATCAGAAGTTAACCTCGTTACCATTATTGGATTCCATTATCTAGTAAGAGTAGCATGACCGATTACAGGTAATTGTGTTAATGATTTGATGAAAGAAGGATATGTAGACACGATAAATCCACAATTAATATTAATATACATAGTAATCGACCACACTGAAACATTTCAAAATTTTACTTCCAAAGTTCGATCAACTTTAGGTCTCTCTCTGACTCGCAATTTGCTATTTACTTCCTTCGATTTGACTTGAAATTTGCTATCCTTTGATTTGACTTGCAACATCACCTTTTCAACTCTTGAAATTCATACTAAAACCTTTTATCCATCCATTCTTGAATGAAATTATTTGTCACCGAATTAACTCTGACCTAAACTGTAACACTTTATTAGCCAAACAACTCACATTTTGACAGAACAATTATTCTTCAAACTGGCAATTTCAGATAAAGCACCAGCAGTAGCAGAAATTGCTTCCTCAGTCTTCAGTTTACACTCACTTTCAAGTTCAATAACCCGCTCTCTAAGTGAAACAAGCTCAGTTTCCAGTGATCTCTTTGCTTCATCGGCCTACAACCCAAAAAAGAAGTAAATTACCAGCATATGATATTACATACGAACACAATTTATGGAAGCTAAGGTGCATCTGCACTACCTGATTCCTAAAGTTCTCATGAGCTGACTCCATCTGCTTGAGTGCTTCTTCGCTTACCTCAGCTATGCTCTTATACTGAAAGACAAATACAAATCAGCACTTGAATTGTGAAATTGAAACATACACAACGGAATTTGCATACCTGTTGCATGTGATCTTTGCTAGCCTGTAGTTCCACTCTCAATTTTTCAGTTTCTTCCCGGAAATTCGCCAAAATCTAAAGCATATCCGCGTTAGTATAATCAATACATAGAGATGCACGAAGTCATTTTCCCCACATGCCATAGAAAAACATTTAAAAGCATGAACCTTTTTTGAGGATTTTGGAGGTAGCTAATCATGTTACTTATTGCAATAAATAACAACGGAGCCATATTATAACAGTAACACCGCAATTTAGAACCCAGCCAACATTATAGCCGAGAATTCATTAGTGGAGGGAACAGAACTATGACCTTCTAGATCTCATGTAAGGTGAATCCTGCTATTGTTGCTTTAATCTTATACCAGGGCAACACAATTCAAAAGCTCCAAGCTAAGAGAACACCATTGAAGAAGGGGTACAGGAAACAGAACTAGATATCGTATCATGAAAAAATAGCATTACCAGCATTCCAATTTATCCAAAGAGGACAAAGTAGGATATTAGTAAGGAAGTTAAGCGGAAGTCTCATCAGAATTCAACTCAATTGGGTAGGATATCAAACAGAGTAAGTCGAGCATGATTATTCTATCACCTATTATACAAGGCTCCTCCAGACTCAATCACTATGGTGAAAATGGATGAAGATATTTAATGCATTTTTATCATGGTCAGATGGATCTCTTTCTTTTAAACATTTTTGCCAGAGGATTGGAAGGACAATTTCAGATGAAGGCAGATAGAGCACATGGACACTACATTACACTACACTACACTATAAGATCAAACAACAGGTGATTTGGGAAGTACATTTTCACTAGAAGAAGATGACGGGCCACCATCGGTATCCTGCAGCATATAGAAAAGATAGAATCACAACAAGTATCAATACATCTAACAGAAGAAAAAAAATAAAGATGCACTGCCTTGAGAAAATAAAGACCTGTGTAAATCAGGTGTTATACACCATGTGAATGATATACCTCAATACTGTTGATGAGGTGGCTTAATGACGATCACATGGTCCATCATAACCGGATACATGAATTTTTTTCATATTTATTTCACATCCCTATTTTCTGTTTTTCGTCTCTTTTGTTGCTTTTTTTTAATCCAAAAAAAATTCTATTTAACTTTTTGGCACACGCATCAAGTGTGTTTTACAGACTAGTATAAATTGATTAAATTATGATAAACAATTCTGCAATACACATTTTTTTCGGGCATGTACATCTTGTGTGACAATTGATTGTTTAGCTAGTTTGTGACCACTTCCTTTTATTTTATTTTATCTTATTTGTAGGATCAGTTGGGATGACATAGGGCATAAATTGCCAATCTAATACCTTCTCTCTGGCAGATTCCATAATTTTCTCCAAATCATCGTAACGTGCCTGGATAAAAGAATAATACCAATCAAGAAACAACCAACTCAAAAAACCATGCAACAGAAGTTTACAGAGAAAATGTAACACAAGAATCACAAAATTCATAAAGGAATGGATTTGTTAAGTGAGGACCTCCGCAACTGCAGCCCTAGACTCAGCAGCTGCTACAGATTGCAAGGCATTAGCCAATTCTTTACTCAATTCTTCAACTTGCCGTAACGCATTTTTCAAGGTACTTTCACGCTCAAGAGTGAGATTCCGAACATTATCGCGCTCCTCCTGGAGCTCCCTTTTTGCCTCAGCCCATTTTCTCTGCATAGAAATTCTTCCAGTGCATTACCAGCCAAAAGGAAAATAATGCATGGGTGCGCATAGTGGAAAATAATGCATGGGTGGAAATAACTATGTGCAAACATAAGGATCAAAAGGGGTAACAAAGCTTTAGCTGTGGATGCATGTGAATTGGAACAACACAACTTTTACATCCAAAAGTTGGATGTCCAATAAGAACAGAGGAAATTTACCTCAATTTTGTTTATATATTCCTCCTGCTTTCTCCTTTCAATACCTTTGGCCTCCTAAACCATGTAAACAATGAAAGGTTAGAGCACCAATAATTAACTCCAAGGATAAATGAACTTGCAAAAGAGGTAGCTACCTCGCGCACTTCCTCGGTACTCTGTATGGTGTCTAAAGTGGCCTAAAGTTAGATGCAATCAAATTAAAAATGCTGGTCCAGAACAACATTTACAATAAGAATACATCTTATTTAATTAGTTAGCTATCATTACAGTATTTTTAGATGGATGAAGACCTGCAATCGGTGAACCCTCTCTGACAAACTACGAACTTCATCAGAAGCTCTCTTCTCAGCGTTCTGCAGTACTTCCTTTTCATGCTTCAGAAAAGAAACCTATAGGCCATAAAATTCATTATTATGATTGTACGATATTTTGAGTGGTATATCCCGGTAGAGGCAAGGAAAAAACATTAACCTCCATCGTCAAATTCCGCGAAAGCTCATTAGCTGCGTTTACAGACTCCGAACTTTCACGCAGCTGTCTCTGGTAGTCAACTATAAACTGCGAAAACTCAACATTTCTGGATAGGACTCCATTGTGCTCTTCTCTCTGACATAAACCATAAATGAGTTGTTATATGTTAGGTCAATAGACTAATAGCTTGGAAAATTTCGCATATCCAAGCTAACTAATGTGCACGATATGTTCCCTTTTTAAAACGTAATACAGCTCAAAACATGTTAACCTGATGCTCAAACTCCTTCATAAATCTGGCAAGTTTTTCTTTTGCAAATTGTGCTCCCAGTGCGAACTTGTCACGCTCAGCTCGCAATGATAATATGTCATTCCTGAGAACAAATACAAGTCAAGTTGTGACGAAAGCAACATTAACCACTTCTAGAAAGTCATGCTCTCACCATTGAATTGAGTATGGTATGGTGAAAATCTTGAAACAAACTTTCACAATTTTAACAGCTTTTTGCAAAATCTAGACCTATGACGAAGAAATTACAATGCAGAAAATTTTGAGACAACTATAAAACAACAGAGTCCATCAATATACCTAGTTCACATATCTGGTTTATTCACCATCCAAACAACCAAGTTCATCATGCCATGAAGAAAATTAAAAGTTATTATCCATTCGCCTTCTGCTCTATTTTTATAAGGCGTAAGGCATTGAATTGTACATTCAACAGCATTTGAAACTTTCCATTCCAATGGACACCAACTACACCCGAAATACATTCACAGAAGATTAGTGCATTCCAACACATGCATCTAGGTCTGATATTGTTGGAAGAACAGGAACCAGGATTTAGAAGCTATTGTGATATTTAAATAAATCGTGGTCCAAGGAAAAGCCAGTGATTACAATCTTGTCAAAAGATTAGCAACTTATCAAGTTAAGACTAGTGCAACTCTAGAAATGAGTCCCATACCATCTCAAACATGAGCTCTGGCTTTATTTTCACATTCAGAACTCTAAGCAGCATGAGATAAAAATAAATTATAACATCTCCAACAATCTATGCTCACTTCCAACCAACTAGGATAGAGGGGAAACTGAAACTACTTTAACACTCGATACGACAAAGAAAAACTTCATGGTAAATAAGGAACATCCCCATTAAACACTTCATGTAATCAATCCATAGCATGGTAAATGACTGCTCTATGCTTCACATCCATCTAACATTCTGGCAAAAGTATATCCAAGTTTAAAAAAGCCAAGCAGCACGAGCTGGTTTTAGCAAAATAACAGGAGCAGTCAACTCGAACACTGCACACTAGACCATAGCATCATATTAGCCGTTGTGTACCTACATCAGGACATAACACATGCTTTATCTGAAAATTCCTTCACTACAAGATAAGGTGTCACACATCATTAGTCACTGAAATAGTATGTTAACGTGTATTTTATAACGTTTCGTATGTTTTATGTTGCGTCATTTGTCATGTTTGTATTCTCTATCTCATGGATTTATGTTTCTATTGAAACGATTAGGTATTTGTATGGAGAAGAGATAAAATGATGCTAAAAAGGGCTTGGAAAGACTTGAAGCTGGTTTGACACAAAAGATGGCAGCAGAATGTTCTTTAGAGTTAAGCGTGATCACCCCTAACTTCTATAAACATTCTGCCGAGAAGACAAGAAGTCGACTTGGATGGCTGGAATCGAAATAAATCTGCTGGAATTATGTTTCCTAGTCTTTAGGAATTATTTCCTTTTGTTTTGTTTCCTTTTTGAACAATTTTAGTTTAGGTAGGATTCTTAGAATACTATTCTAATTAGTTTCCTTATTTGAAATAGGACTCTTTTAGGTTTAAATAAGTGGAATTTTATTCCACAAGACTTCTTCTACGTTTTACTTATGTTTTACGTACGTAGCATTCGAATTCAAAACATTGTAGACGTTTTTGTTTGTGTTGCTAAACACATATTTCTAGTCGAAGGATTTATTGAGGTTTGATTTCATTAACAAATGAGATTTAATTTGTGCCTTTAATTTCTTTGTTCCTCTAAGTATTTACTTTTTCTCTGTGATTCGTTGTCAATATATTTTGATTGATTGATTAATCTGGTCAATTAGTTAGTCGTTAAAATCATTTTACGCTATTTAGGACCCAGATCTGTAATTGTTTGGTAAATCCTAATCTTTGTAGCAGTTAGTCATGTTGATTATGGACAAGTTTTCGATTAGTTGCTATAGGAATTAGTAATCTAGTTTAAATAAACCGAGCTTACGTGTTTGTTGATTAGAATTTGTGTTTTTCTAAAGCATGAATGCTATCGATAGGCTAAATTTTTTTAGGGTTGTCAAATTGCTAAGAGGAATAATCAAAGAGCTTGTTTTGATTATCGAAATCTTAAGGAAAAACTAGGTTATTAGAGCTTATTAATAACTATAGCCAATTTATTTAAGAACATTGAACTATCATTGCATCGATGATCGAGTTATAGAATCAATACCGAAATAATCCGACGACTAGACTTCCTCATCTCATTGAATTCGAATTTAATCTATTTTGTTTGTGATTTTAGTTTACGTCTCTTAATTTTATTTTAATAACAATCCAAAAACTCCCCTTTTAATCGATATTAGTAATTTAGGAATTAATTCTACACCATTCTGGGCATCGACCCTACTTATCACCCTGCTTATCACTGATTACAAATTATTTTGAGTACGTTTTATTTTTGTTGATTCGACACCCACCATAGTATAACCACATTCTCTTGACATTGATTAGCAGAGAGAAAAGGAGTAACCTAAGTCGCTCGAAAGGTTTAGAACCATAAGAACATCCACAAGAAAAACACAGAAATACTAACGAGAATGAAAATTTAGCTTTGAAGAAAGAATATAGAACATCACACTGAAAACATAATACAGCTTACCTAGATTTTGCCAAATCTTCTTCAAGATACTTTTCACGCTCAAAAGCTTGTTCTTGAACCTTTATCGGTGTATCCTATAAAGCATCATACAATAAGGAAGAAAAATGGAACACAGACAGCACTAAGTAATAGACATATGTTGTGTGGATCCTTTTATAGAGATTTTTCTGGACACATACATGACTACTTCCGTGGAAAATCACGACCTCCCTGCTTCCCTGTTCTGCAAAAAGCAATCTTAAATCAAATAAGCACAAAAACAATAAGCATATATAAGTAAGTGACTATATAAGTGAAGTTATCCGCTTAATCAATGCGTCCCTGACAACAAAGGTGAAAACAACGGAAAAGAGCTTTCCCGTAGTTCATCTGGAAGCTATCTTATGTTAGGTGGTGTTAGAACACCCACCCTCGAACAACCATCACCGAAAATAGAGAAACAATAGACGAAAAGAACACCTAAGTTCGAAAGGAAGATGAACGCAAAGCATTGTTAGTAAGAGGAAAATTAGGAAAGAGCTTAACTGATAAGGAAAAGGTAAAGCATTGTTAGTAAGAAGTGACAGCGGTTGAAAGAGCATGGGACCCTAGAATCCCACTCAACTACTGCCCAAGCCTGGTTGCAGAAGAGTTAGGTGGCGTAAATGTGATATTGGACCAAACCATTTTTTGAATAATTTGAATGCTTGCAAGGAATCTTATGTTATCTCATGATCTTTCGTTGTAGCTTAAGAGACTTCAGCAAAAAAAAAACCACTTTTGCTTCCCGAGCAGTGCCTTTAAAGCACACTATTGACACTGAAAAAACGGAAATTCGGACATCCCAAGGCAGAGAAAAGGACCAGACCATAAAATGGAATGTTTGGGTAAAAAGAACGCATGTCCCTATTCAGCTCTAGGAGGGATTTGACGGTGGACTTATATTTTTGTGAAAGATCATGATACCTAGGGAAATCACCAAATTAAAGTGCAGGTAGAAAGTAGTTATTGACTTTTAATGCAATCACAAAGTGTCATGGAGCCCATGGTTTTTTCACTTAATTCACAAGCCATTGACTTTTGTGCTCCCAAAATTCAAAAAAAAATTCACTCTTCAGCTTGCTATTGCAGAGGAAAGAATATTGAAGTTACTCCAAGTTAATATTTATAATCTGAAACAACCAATTCATGAAATGAAACAAGCATCTAGAATTCATACTTATATTTTATTACTCTTGTTCACAATAGAACGACCACCTCAATTTATTAACTTTCATAACCATGAAGTTCTTTCCGAAAATTCCTACAAGCACATGATGTTAATAGCTAGCATCCTTGTCATCTTTTCTCACATTAAAATGAAGCATTTACCATCAGCTACAACTAATCACTTTCTTGCCTAAAATCTAGAGCAAAGGACTGCAAAGGATGTCAGGAGGAATGTTAACAAGAAACAGGAAAAAAGGAAGAACCTGGAACTGCTTCTTGCCCATGAGGATAATATGAACGATGTTTATATTCCTCTTCATATAACTTTTTGTACATCGCCACCTATTTCCAAATATTAAGATTAATTAGGATAGTTTAAAAATGTTCTGCAGTATAATGATTTAACCTAAAAAGTAAAGACCATCATGAGTATGCACCACGCTCTTTAAGAAACTTACAGAGGTATGAAGTGATTCAATCATACGCGCCTGTTCCTCTGCTCTCAGCAATACTGCATTAACTTTAGATGTGGTCTCATCAGTATGCATCTGAAGCTCCTTCTCATACTTGTACTGAAAATTAGCAAGAAACATGTAAGCTCAAAATTGCTGAAATAAAGCAAAATAACACTACCAAGGAAAGTTGATAATACCTTCAACTTTGCTTCTTTCTCCTCTATATCGCCAGAAAGGTTACGAACAAGACTCCGGAGCTGGACATTCTGTTCAACTAATCCATATATGTCCTTGAAGGTCAACTGCTCAAATAACAAGACTCAGTACCAATCTAACTATGTTCTAAAATAGGAAAGGTACACAATCAGAGAAGGGATAAATTCATACCAGCCGCTCCGATATGATATCTTCAGCATTGGATTCAGCATTCAACAGAAAAGCAGGATTAGATATCAGCTCATCATCATTATGAAGAGCAACAGATCCACAACGCAACTGGACATCTCGACACTCCTTTAGAAGGACAGTTACCTAATACAATAGAATATAGGTGTTATAGTTAACAACGATGTCAACAAACATAGGATATATATTTCACAAACAACCTGACCAATCAGTCATGTAAACAGAAACCCAAAGATTTATCATTACAGAAGCTTTTACTCACAGGAAAGTTACCTACAACACCAACATAATATTTAAGCACTTAAAAGATAGAGGAAGACAGAGGGAGCGGATACCAACCTGCTTCTGAAGGTCAACAATTTCCTGCTGAGCAACAGCATAATCACGCTCCTGCCTCTTTGAACTAGCCTGGAAAACAAATCAAGCAGTACCAAGCTAAGCAACAATACTCCATAGAGGCAAAAATGTTTAACTTAATCCAACATCAATAACAGAAAACAACACAAACCTTCAGCTCCTGAATGGTTGTCTCTAAAGTGGAACGTTCTGATAATGAATGCTGCAGTTTTTGGTCTAAAGCAGAGTAAGCCTCAACAAGCCTCTCATGTTCCTCTGCAAAAAGCCATTTCATAGATGATCAGTTCAACTTTATTTTAATGGGGATCCGCAATATGTGCATATAAAACTGTAAGAAAGACCAAGAAATAACATAGTAACAGGTAATGCACCTAATAAATATATCAACTGGGAACTAAGTGCTTTTCACTGATCTTTCATTCCCACAAGACTATAAGTGCATAACATATTGTTCAGAAGATGAAGTGACACAACAACAAAAGGTTAGCACCTAAAAAAACACTCCCTCTAGCAGAAGCTTAGATTTACGGGGGCCAATTTTAACCATAAGAGGGTTATAGGTAGTTAGTAATGAATCAGGAAACTTGTGATATTGAAAATGCAGTACACAACCAAAGAATGTATCTTGCTTGATGCTAGTAACCTATCAGACAATGGGTCGGAAAGCCATTGCTACATTTTCCAGTGTCCTCAGAAAGATCTTCAAGCGACCTACTGAAAAAAATTACACAGTACCCAAATCTGCACACCACTTGTAACAGAAAATGGAAAACCTTCATAGTAAGCACATTTTTTGCAGGAAGATAGTAACAGGCATCAGTCCTGCGGTAGACAGGTTGAGAAGAAACATCCTTATGGAAATCAGTCCTCTCTGGACCTCTACAGCAAAAAGCATATAAATCTCAAGGCAGAGAGCTGAACTTTAAAAGAAAATAACAAACTTAAACGCCTTTACAGTGGAAGAGGATGAAAAGCACTGGAAAAATCAGTTGTAGTTCAAACGGTAAGCCTAAAGTCCCATTACCAAGGCTCTTGCTTTTTTTTCCACGATTCCCACAAATATAACGACTTCGAATGCACCCAAAAAAACGAGTTTAACTGTCTGGAAACTCTAAATCTCAAAGATCATTCATACCAAGCACAGACATCTGGCAACAAAAAATGGAGAATCAAACACTGCATTCCCACCACAAAAGAAGATTAGGAAGCACATACCTCGCTCATCCATGATAACTCCAGCTTTTTCTTCTATTTCATAAAGCACCTAGAATGAACAATATGCAAGGTGAGAATAACCAAACAGAAGCGGTTCAAAATCACTGCTCAAAAATCATTTTCTAATTTTTACAGATATTCCCAGTTATTGCCAAGTATAAGGACATGGAAGACAATATTCAACTTGACAACTGTATGACATTGTCAACGAAAAATAACTGAACACATTGACAAATAAATATGGTCCGCATAAAATGTTTGTATTTTCAACGTTGTATCACCTTAAGTTCTGTATGAGAAATTCAAGAGAGTACCACCACGATAAAAAGAGGGCTCTACGGATAGGAGCAGGCAATTAGCTTCAGAAGCAACCATCAAAATACATGTATGCAGAGACAAGTCTAGACTCTAGACTTAAGTGCAGATTGTTTATAACCCACATCCTTTTTCTGATATAATTACCTCCGTACATTTAAAAGCGAGCATAGAAACTTTATAGAAAATCGTTATAAGTACTATTTTCACCTCAAAACATTTTTGCCATTTCCCTGTATTCCACAAGTCATGCTTAATATCTTAAAGCTCTTTCCTACTTGACACACAGCAGAAATTTCAGCATTTCAGAATATGAAAAGTATCCTAATGTTGCTACGTTCTTCGGATATTTTAATAATTTAAATAAAAATTTCTAGGCATTTAATTCTTTAAGCATAATTAAACTGATGCGTACTGAAAAATTCAGTATCAAAAGAATACAAAAAACATTTTAGCGCACCCATCTTTCCAAGAAAGGCCTTCCAAGAGTTAAAATTGATAAAGTATGCAACAAAATTACTGTTCCAAGTTCAGATTTCCAAACTTTAAGGTGGCAAATGCTTTGAAGTACTTAACAATAGAAACCTAGAGGCCAATTATAACAGAGCTTTAAAAGCCAACAAGGATATAAATATGTGACTTGTCATAGTACACATTTTTTATGTAAGGGAAATTCGGAGAGTACAACCCCAGCAGCTACATGAACCACAAAACTTCATCAAAAGAATTCCTCCTACAAGATCTTAAACGAAGAAATTCAAATATAATACACAGAAGTAGACCACTTTCTTTAAATCTGAAACGTTGCTAGTGCTACTACAACAGCAATCAAGGATACAACTATGAGGAAGACAGTTTTATAGATAACAAAAGGATACGTAAGGTACTAGATGCACAAATGGCTTTTATATCAAAATGAAAAGGTTGGAGAAGCTTTACGCAGCTAATTTCTGGATGTAAAATCTGAATACTGAAGCAATCAAGAACATAAATGACAAACAGTTCCAGACTAGTACGATAATGCACAAGCGAGCAGGTGTAGAGGCTTTGACAACAAGAGAAAAGGGCAAGAGCAGAATACAGCTGCACACCAAGTCGAGCAAGCTCGTGAGCATACCGATTCGGCTCGACTGGAGCACTACTCTACTTTGATTTTTCCGAGCCCGAGCTCTAGCCTAATACCTGCTTGAAGGCTGAGGCGGTATATATATATATATATATATATATGCACACACATAATTAATAATATATATACAAACTTTTAGCTTGAGTTCAAGATAAAGCTCACACCCTTTTCTTCTGGCTATTGGAATCTTAGCTCAAAGGTTGCACCTCAAGCTCAAGATCGAGCCGAGCAATTTCATCAAGCTCGGATTGAGCTTGTCTAATGTACACCGCCAAGCATTCAAAAGTGGTTCTAAAAGTAAATTTGAACATAATGGAAAAAAGAAATAGCAATTGGGAAACATAAACCTAACTAAGAGACTAACAATTGGCTTGAAATGAACTGAACAAGAATTTTGAACTTAATAATTTTGCAGCAAACACATTTGCAATGGTTCAATAAAACATACTCGCTCCAAGATAGCTTGGTTTTGCTTTCTTCCTAGTTGCTCATGTCGAAGTGCATCAACAGCCTCTTGGTATTTGGAATACATTTTAGCCAGCTTCAGAAAGCATGTAAAACGGCTACGTGAATACAAGAAGATAAAATAGCTAGATTTACAAGGTTCCAAGGAATTCCTCATAAAAGACAAAAAAAAACTCACAGTCCATCCATCCCTAAGCAGTGAAGCAGCTAGTGCTGTTCCTGAAACACCAGACGGAATCCAAGGAACAATTGCTCGATCATCCACAACAATGTCACCAGTATCTGCTGAGTTGACCCATCTAAAATAAAAGAAAGCAGGAGAACATAAGGAAGAGCACATAAGCATCAGTTGTTAATAGCAGCACTGTCAATTTCTATTTGGTTATCAGTATTCAGTGCATTCAGAAATCACAATGTCTGTAAACATCATGGAACAGGATCACATCTCTTATGTCAACCTTGTTTGAGGGTACAAAACACACTACATAGTCAACCTCAGCAACAGTTACATTTCCATCAATTAGAAGGCAAAAAATTAAGAGATTTTCTATCTCTTTTCTAACAGCAATTTACATGGTGTCCATTGCCAGGTTAGCAAGCATATCAAATCCATTGACAAGTCCAGCCTGCTAACTTCATGAAGCAGATTAATTCAAAACCCTCTTAACTTAATAGTATAAAGAATGATTCTTTTGATAAGGTACAAAAGCCTCCATGTAGTAATATGATCTCATTTGAAGTATTGATTTACGAAAACAATCTAGGGTTTAAGTAGCATAAAGACATTCCTATTCCATGATTATTTGAAGGAAAAAAGAGCAGGGCGGGAGGAATTTTGATAAGGCTACTGTGAAAATCCATTGGAGAATGGCTACTGTGAAAATAGTTCAAGACAAACAATCATGATCCTGATCGATGTGGCTATACTGATAACCATAGATTTAAGCACTAATACACAGCAAACTTTTGAATACAAATAATTTTGCATTGAAAAGGACATGTTCTTATTAGTAATATTACCCAATAAATCAACTATTATGCAATTTAACTGATGTTTCTCCCCACCCTTCATCCTGCTATTTGAACCAAACTAATTAACTAAAATTTGTTTCAAGAAACAATGAAAAGAGATCAAGAAAAAAAATGGGTTTACCTTAATAATCTAAAAGGACAGAGGAGATACATATTACCAGGCAGAACTCCAAGCATCAATTATTATCACCATAGAATAAATAAAATAGGAGAATCTGCAATTTAAGTTTGTCGAGTATTTGTCTACAGATGCATTTAGGTTGCAAAATACTCACGAATCAGTCGTAAAACTACTCAGAGGAAGATGTCCCAGCTCATTTTCTTTCTTTAGCTTTTCCAGTTCTGCTTCACTAGTCTGAAGCTTCTCTCTCAAATCAGCAGACTCCTATTTCAGCCAAAATAAAAGGCAAAGATGATTTGTCAAACAACCTACAAAAACCTAGAAAAAAAGTTGGGACGAGATTTAAAAGAAGCAAACAGGATCCGGTTAGCAAACCAAACCACACACTTCGCCCAGGGAGGTAAAATATTGTCTTCCCTTCCTTAAAGTAAGTAGGTATTTCAGAACAGCAGCTACCTTACCCATATTTAACACCCACTGGAGAGAGAGAGAGAGAGAGAGAGAGAGAGACCTTCATCCCTCTCTCTGAGTTGGACAGTGCACCAATCACAATATAGACAATGAACTATCTATCAATTAGTCACTTCTCCTGTTAGCTTATATCCTTGATCATAGTAAGCCAAACTGGGGGTTGAGCTAAACTAGAGTAGAAGAAATACCATAACTTCAAAAAAAGTGGAAAGAATAATAAGCTTAGATTTTTTTGCAAAGAGCACTTTAACATATATTGCATGCAACTTCCAACGTTTTAGATTGTATAGGTAACAATTAACAAGCAACTCTAAAAAATTGGAGGCAGGACCACTAACAAAGAACAAATCAATTTCCGGAGACAAAATGAACATGAAATATGAAATACCTTTTCAACTTCATTCCTTGCAGAAACTTCAATTTTGAGCCTATCTTTGTATTCATTTTCAACTTGATTTAAGTGAGCCTGCTCGGCAGTAGCAAGAAAAATTGTAACATTCAAAAGCAACGGGCACATTAATAGAGCACGCTACTGCATTTCCTCCCCAGGGTGAGTCTACGTGCATCTTCAACAGTTTAGAAAGAAAAAATAATAATAAATAAAGCTCACTTCTAAAGCCTTGATGACTCCCTCAAGCTCTCCTGCCTTCTTGGACCATTCATCTGAACTTTCCTTGTATAAGTCCACAAGCTTGGTTACCTATGGAGTTGAACAATCAAACAGAAATCGGCAGTCATAAACATGAATATTGCTAATAAACAGAAACAATCAACAGTACAATACTCAAGTACATTGAAGAGCCTCTCAACTGCTATCGTTAAATTGTTTAACGGATTCACAAATAATTAATCACAAGAACAAATAATCGAATATCACTGAGTATTAGAATGCCGTCAGATAGCTAACAGCTTGAATCATCGGAAATAAATAAAGATAATCCAAAGGTGAAAATGAGCTGTAAAATCAAGAGCTTCATATCTTGTTATGCAGATCACTTAGTTAAATCATGTTGCAGCAGCTATGGACAAACTGTTCAGAACTATAATGGGAATTCAGCAGTGTTAGAAGACCATGCAGACAGAACCGCATAGTCCCGACAATAATCTTTTTCATACACCACAATCATATGATGAAAAGGTTAGGCAATAATAAGAGAATACGTATGGAGCTACATTGATCGACATCATCCAACATATGCAAAGAAAGTATACGTGATGCGGCAAGGGAAGTCAGAAGCACGAGCACGTGGCAAACTTACAGTAGAGATTTCAGCAGAGAAACGCTCTTCTGCAGTGGCAGCTGTATCCTTCATTGATAACAACTCCTAACAGATGAATAACAAATAACAAATAATTAAGGACACTGGAAACCAACAAAAATAAAGGTAAGAAGATGTGCTTGAAACAGAAAGGACATGCAAAGAACGTACCCCCTCCGTGGAAGCAAGCTTTTCCTCTAACTCTCTCAATCTGTCCTTGTGCAATTTCAGAGATCTAGAGCTCTCATCAAACTTTCTTTCAACCTGAAATTAGTGAAAAGGTTGCATGGAATCAGTGCATTGCATTACAAGTAGCAAGCCAAAATCTGCAGTGTGATACAAACAACTTATATCTTATTTTCCACTATAAAGAGCAGTACAATAATTTAATTCTTACATCTGCAAGCTTAGAAGAGATCTCCACCTCCAGTTCTCCATTTGTTTTCCGGACCTGGATAAGACTGTCAATCTTAGCTGTTAACTCCTCATTAAGCCATGTGTTATGCCTTTCCAGAAGTTCCTTTTCCTGTTCAGCTCCAAATTGAAAACATTGAAATAAGTATTGCACACACCAAAAGAAAGGTCCACTAGAAATGACAATGATGATTATGGCCCATAACTCAGAGATATAGGGCAAAGCATGATGCTTAATGTTTTGGGGGGGGAAGCAAATTGCAGCATTTGTTCCTTTACTGATGGCATCTAAGAGATCTTTTTATTACCAACTACCAAAAAATTGTAACAAAAATATAAAATCTCTCCATGTGTTAATAAATGTGACTCAATATACACTTCAACTCTCAATGTTCTGAAAGTAAATATTCTGTCAATAACTGGGTCCCAACAAGTAATACAGATGACCCTGTGCTCAAGGAAGTACAAGAAAAGAACCAAATTAAACAAAGTGTAATGCATAGAATTGATGGGCATATCTTCCCATCTCAAACCGATTCTTCATTTCCTGTGTGGACTCCCCAATGTTAAAAAAACTAAAAGTGAGAAAATCTATTAGCAAACATTAGAAAAAGAAAGACATATGTGAGCGCACATATGCAACTTGAGATTAAATCATTATCCTATAGATGAAACGTTTAAAATAGAAAATTGAAAGTTTAGAGAAGTGCTTGGTCCAATATTCAAATTGCAAACATTCTCTCACATAGAAAGAGATCGGCATACCTGCAACAAACGGGCACATGTAGCATGTAATCTTCCCATTTCAGACTCCAGATCAGCGAGGCGTGCTTCTTTTGATGCAGCATTCTCAGTCAAAGTTACCTTCATCGCAATGTGATCAGTAATTAATTCACCATAGTTTTTAATACGAATTGATGAAGAAAACATTCTTGCTCATTCTCTATGGAGCATAGATTTTCAAGAAAAATACAAAGGACAAATAGGTGATGCCACTAATTTCAACAACAAAAATTTATGCAGTGTAATCTTCTAAAGCAAACAGTGCACTAAACTTCCACCAAATAGCTATATACATGAGTATAATGATATTGAATGATTATATTGAATAACAAACACCGCGGGCAAATACTCCGACTAAGCATTCACGTACAATCTTATAGAGATAACTTTTGATGGTGGTGTTCTTCTCGCTGACTTCCAAATCCTTCTGCTCCAACATTTCTATCAACTGCCTCTTCGATTTATGGAGTTCCGATACTTCCCTTGCCAGCCTCTCAATCTCCCCATCTTTCCCAATCTTTTGTTTTTAAAACAAAAAACGTAACATGTTAATAATCATCGGATATTCCATCAATATAAGTTGGAAATAGACGTACCGCTTGAAGGAGGAGCTGCTGGTTGTCGGATTGAAGTTGTGCAAGTTCAGAAATGCGCTCCTGGAGAGAAGAATTGAGTTCCGAGTGCTGCGACTGGAGAGAAGAGTAGTCAGCAGAAAGAGAAACGTATTTCTGCTCGATGAGAGAGCAAGTTTGCTCGCTGGTGATTGAAGCAGCATCGGCCTCAGCCTTGACAGTTTCGATCTGTCTGTAAAGTTCTCGGATAAATGCATCCGCTTTGACAGCCACCGCGACGCTGTCGCCTGAGAAACGCCGGAATTCCTCCTCCGATATAAATAGCGGCATCTCGTTCTTTACTCCAGATTTGAATAGCTATACGAGATAACATGAAATTAGGAATTCAAACAGGAATGTGAATGAAACCCTAGGACATAGGAATTGGAAACAATGGGAAATGGAGGGAGAGAGAATCATACAGCCACTAACGACGATTCTACTTCCTCAGTGCCCCGCTTTTACATGAGAGAGGTGAAAACAAATATGGCTCCAATTGGTTGGCTAGTTCAACCCACAAAAAAATATTTAAGAGTAATAATTCCAAGAAAATATTAGGGGTCTATATTCTAAAAAATATTTTGTTAGTCTTGGAAAAAAAATTTAAAAAAATTTCTCAAAAAAATCTATCAATATTTCTCATTATTCATGATTTGACAGTTCACTCTATTAATTTAAAAGGTTTTTTCCGACTATATTTCAACTCAAAAAATCAAATTAATCACATATTCTAATATAAAATAACACAACGTTTAAAATAAGATTCATTATTACTATTTTTTGACATTTAAATCAAAAGATTTGACAAAAAATACTTATTATAAATTATATTCAATTATCATTTTAAATAAAATTTTCACAATAAAAAAAATATCACATCAACTATAATCATTACAAAATTTTCTCTAAAAAAAACTCATCAAAACACACATTTTACAATCCCTAAAAATATTTTTTCTCAAATTTATCATGAAAATAAATTTTCGAAGATGAGTATGCCATCCAATCGGGGCCATATATGGTTTTGAGATAAAACTCGTCCTTTGAAAATTTGTGAAATGGTATGTATTTATTTATGTTTTTTCAATATCTTAAAAGTTGTAAGACATATTAAATTAATAAATTGATAAATAATGTGTAGATAAATAATGTGTTAGTGATTTATATAATGATTATATGAATAAAAAAATATGTATAAAAAATTGTAAGGTATAAAAGATAAAGTAAAAGATAGAGCTGAAAATGATAATTTTGATTAGATTTTGTTGAGTTAAATTTATTTATAATTTTATAATTTAAAAACTTGAAAATGAATTTTGAAAACGTAAACAAACAAAGCCGAGAGAGACTATATTTGTGGCCCATTTTATTTATTTTTTATTTTTTTAATTGTAATGGGCACTAACTAGAACATTTAATTAAGAAATTATAAACTTTTTAGTAATATAAATTCATGATTTTTTTAAGTTTTTATAACTTTTTATAAAGTAAATAGAAACTTTCAGATCTTATATCCTAGAAGCTCGTAAGCCGTTAGCAACCCATTTTAGGAGTTTGAAAATTTATAAAATGGTAGGTAAGAGCTTGTGAACTCTGAACAGTTTATAAGTTCAATTAAAAATCTTTGTAATTTATATTGTCTGTTATAATTGTTAAAAACTTCATGTTAGATGAATAACAAATATATTATAAATAATTAGGATATAAAAAGTGGAAAAATGTGATGTGAAAAAGAAATTCTTTTAACATCTTAATATTGTGTAACTCATTGAATTCATTTAAATTTAACATAAGAACGTAAGTGTTACTACATATAAATAAAGGTGTCAAACAAATTAACTCAGCCCGTTTTCTTAATGGGTTAGGATCGGCCTTGCCATTTAAGGAAACCAATTAAGCCTAAATGGGTTGGACATCAACATTCTCGAGTTATGTAGGAATGTGAGAATGTTGTTGGCTCAATATTATTTATTTGGTTATATTCAATTTTTGTTGGGTTATATATAATCCACAATGTAGCTCGAGTAGAAAGGCTTAATTAATTTCTCAAGAGCAAGAAGTTAATGCTAATAAATCGAAACAACTTCATAAATTTATCTTTTATATATAGAAATTGAAAGCATACTTTTATAACGAGCTAGAACTGTCATATGGAAATGCCATACTTTCACATTTATATCCATTTTGATAACATATTTTTACTTTACAATTTATTAGAAGTACACCTACATCCAGCCGTACCAAAAAGTTAATAAGAATATAGGTGATTTGTGAAATTTAATTGATCTAATGTATATCTACAATGTTCACTTTTTCCATAACAAAATAGTTAAATCATAAATAAAATAAATAAATTATATATTAAAAAATATATAATTATATTATGACTCTATAAATAAATCATATATTGATATTAACCAAGTGTTGGGCCACATAAAAATAGAACAAATTGTTTATAGAAAAAAAATGAAAATAAAAGCTAAAACACTTTGCTAATAAAATCTGATGTCACTAAATTACGTTAAGTGGCACTATCAAGTATCACCTATGACTACAAGCTATCAATATCCATAATATATGAAAGTTGGGGATTTCATAGCTAAATTTTCCATGGATAAGCAATAATATAAGTAATGGTAAAATTATATAATTATTTTAATATCTTAACATAATTATTGTATTGGGGTATTCCTAAACTTTACTCACTATACCGTCATATTTGGAAAGTGAATAACTATTTATTTACTATTTGACATGATGTATTAAAATATATTAATATTCAATTTTAATTATTGTATAATTTGAAAATATAATGTAGAAAAGAGATCAACCAAGTAAATAATTAAATAATAAAATATAATTAGTGCTCGTTTGGTTGGGGTTTATAAGGGTGATATGTTAATTATCAATCATAATTTTAAGTTTGGTTCAACAAAGTCGGCCGATGATACGTAATAAGCCCGATGTTTAATCACTACATTTCTAGGATAGTAGATAAAATCAGGTAGGTGGTACCTACTATCTACTATCACAATATTATATCCAACTTATTTTAAAAAATAAAATTACTAATTTACCTCTCAAATTTAACATAATCTATATTTTATTATATTTAGCCAAATCTTACCCAAAAACATACACCTACGCCCAATCTTAAAAATATGGAAGTAAATTTCAAAGTATGGTATTAAAACCATCAAATAAGTAAAGTAAATATATTTTATATAATCATGTTGTTTTATTAAAATACTCAAAATATTTTTATTTGATTATAAAATATATTCCATATTTTTAAATATAGTTATATATATATGATTTTGATAATTCAACTTCAACAATAGGATAAGAAAAACAAATATTATGTAATTATGTTATTTTATCAAGATACTTAAAATATTTTTATTTGATTATAAAATATATTCCTAATGATTTTTATAATCCAACATAAGTAAAATAAATATATTTTATATAATCATGTTATTTTTCAAGATACTTAAAATATTTGTATTTGATTATAAAATATATTCCATATGTTTAAGTATAATTTTATATAAATGATTTTTATAATTCAACATAAGTAAAATAAATATATTTTATATAATCATGTTATTTTTCAAGATACTTAAATTTTTTTTATTTGATTATAAAATATATTTCATATATTTAAATATAATTTTATATAAATGATTTTTATAATTCAACATAAGTAAAATAAATATATTTTATATAATCATATTATTTTTTAAGATACTCAAAATATTTTTATTTGATTTATAAAATATATTTCATGTTTTTAAGTATAATTTTATATATATGATTTAGATAATTAAACATCAGCAATAGGGTATTTTAAACTTTTTTATTGTATTACGCCTTATACATAGTGACAACCAAATAACTTGAATATATATCATTTAAGATATCAGTTTCATTTATAATCCTAACCAAACAAATTTTTGCCAACGAATCTCTCAATTTTTCTCATAACTATCAAACATAACATTATCATGTGCAATTACATGATACCAACCAAACGAACACTTAGTTTAAAAGAATATGTTAACTAATAGGAAAGACTCCATCAATAAATAGAAAGTTATAAATACATTTTTAGGTAAATTAATGGTTTATTTGTTTTATTAATCATGTTGTCTTCTTTTTACGCTAATCCAATCCTTTGTGTAGTTATAGTTGTGTTTTATTCCTTTATATCATTCATTTTCTTTTCATCTAATTTTTTTAAATATAACTAAAAATCTATAATACTTATTTACTAATTTAACCTTTTAAGATCATGCATTTTTTTTATAATCGGTTTAACCTGAAATAAATAATGAGAATACAATCAATATTAATAAAGCGCATTAATCTGACTAACTTCACATTTATGTCAATAAACATCTCAAATTTAAGAGTATATATAAATTGTTTAGAATATAAAAACTAAATAGATTATCTAAAAATCGTTCATAACAATTCAAACACATTATAATTGTTCTTGATATTTTTTATATGTTGAGTTAATTGAGAAATTGAATTTCTTTATTATCCCAACTTTCAATGTCATTAACCTTTAATAATAAAAATATATAGTTTCTAAAATAATAAATATATGCACGATTGATAAAATATTTCAAAGATATTAATATTCCATTGTTTATGATTTTGCTTTATTTTAATATTTCATTGTCTATATAAAAGAAGAAAATTAATACTTAAAATAATATATTAAGTGAGGGGAATATATAAAAAAAGAACAAAAAGATTATATTGATATTCAAATTATGAGCCATATTAACACATAAGAACTTAAGTAAAAGAACAGGAGACATTAAAACTCGTGTAAACTGTAAAGGATAAGAAAAAGAACAAATGAAGCATAAATTTGTGTAAAATTTATTTATTTATATTATTATTTAGGTTTATAATTCTTTATAAACTTAGTTTTTAAAATGTTTTAATTTGTTGTTAATCAGCATCAAATAGCTGTCAATAAAATACGCAACAAATAACTAAAGTGCTTTATCTATATTATTATAAAAAGAAAGTTAGTTTTGTCTCACAAATGTGAGTTATTTCTGTCATTTTTACCGTTTTGTCATTTGTTTTATTTTTAGATTGAAAATATAATTGTAATTTTGAGAGTAAAATAGAAATTTCATCATAATTTAGACAGTTATCACACAATTTTTCAATTGTCCAAATATACCCTTCATAGAATACACACAAGCAGTTGAAAATAGGGCTAAAGTTGTCATTTCCATGTGCAACTTAAAATACACGTCCTCCACCCACTATCCCACTATTTTTCCCATTTTTTCTCAAGAAAATTATAAGAGCAGCCACATTGAGGGCTTTTCATGGGGCTTTTTAGAGGATTTTTAGTGATAACAGGGATTTTGGTGGGTTGTTTAAAGGGGCGGTTATTAAACAGCCCCTCCAAAATACATTGACTCAGCATTTAAATGATGAGTTAGCATTTAATCTTTGTTTTTATTTAATTGTTATTTTACCTTTTTATGAATTAATTTTTATTAAAATTTTTATAATTTTTATCTATACTTTTTTGTACTAAAATAGCAAAACCTATAATAAATTATATTTATTATTTGAGAATAATAATAAAATTATATTAAATAAATAATGATAATTAAAATAAGTTTACAATAATGTATAAAAATATACTATATCTTTTATAATGATAATATTTTCATAGTTATTTATATATACTATTAAATTTAAAGTAATACATAATGGAAAATGACGTGACATTTGTGGGTTCAAGAGAAGGCTTTACCATTTTAGATAATAAAAGGCATTGTGGGTGCAAAAGAAGTTAAAAATTTATGGAGTTCTTTTTTTCAAGTGAAATTTGACATAAAATAAAATATAAAAAGCTCAAAGATAAGACATACAATTGTCATTGCTCTAATATTTTTTAAATTAATATAACTTATAGAGTAATGCTATATACTATCGTTTTCATACCACCGATTTTTCACATCTCCTTGATGTAAAAGTATGAATATATTAAATTCAATTGAATTAATTAAATCAAACGATTGTTTACTAATAATAAAAAGAGTGAAAATCGATAATATGAAAACAGTGATAAATATCATTAGTCTAACTTATATTTTTTTAGTTACACTAAGAGGGTGTTTGGCTAAGCTTATTAAAACATCTTATAAGTTCTTACATCTTATAAGATGTTTTAAGAGCTTATAAGATGTTTCGTCTTATTTAAAAAATAAGCTCTCAAGTGTTTGGATAAAATAAGTCTATTGGACTTATAAGATGTTTTCAAATGTTATGCGAGAGAATTGTGCAATATAAAAATAAATATTTTTTCGGAGAAAGGTATTGTTGGAAAGAATAAACTTAATTAGGTTTATTTTATGTCTTTGAAAAAAATATAAACAATATCCCAAATTTAAGATTTTGAAATAAGTTGGGTTTTGCCAACTTATTTTTTATTTGCTCATAAGACCCAAACATCTTATTTTTTGGTCTTATAAGCAATTTTTTAAGAAAATTATCCAAACAATTTCATAAAGCTTGTAAGCTCTTAAAAAGCTTATAAGCTTAGCCAAACACCCCCTAAACACTAATTATATACGCGAGTAGCGTGCAAGTCGCTAATATAAAAACAAAACAGAACCCTACTGAGAAACAGAGAAACCCACTGCGATTGCTTCTATCTTTTACAAAAATCAAAATGAGAAGAAGCATAACGAAAATCCCATACCCCGTGATCGGCCGTGCCACCACTACCACTTCCTCCATCAGTGCTGATTTCTCAACCAGCAGCGGCGACGGTAGAGGCCGTGACCGCGCTACACCTTTCCAATTCACTGTCGACAGCCCCTCTCAAACCGAACCGGAAAACTCAAAATATGACTACGCATCACCACCTCCGAACGGCCATGGCCGCGGCCGAGGTACCCCTGTTATCCCTTCATTCTCTTCATTTTCAAACAACGACTCAAAGGCACCTCCTCAAGGCCGTGGCCGTGGTTTTATCCCCAATAATTCCGATTCTCCACCGCCAAAACCTGATGTCAAATTGCCGTTTCTATTCGCGAAAGGCGAAAAAGTGGAAGCTGCTTCCGGTGAATCTGAAGCCTCAAGGAGGCAAGAGAAGATACTACCGAACAACATTGTCAGTTTAGTAGGTGCGGGCCGGGGGAAGGGCGCAATACCACATGTGGTTCAATCGGAAGTGCCTAGAGCTGAAAATCGGCATATGCGTCAGAAGCAGCAGAACAAACCACCTGATGTTGCAGATGTCGCAGCAGGTTTAAAGAGCTCCCCCAGAGAAGAACTGAGTCAGGAGGAGAAGGTTAGAATAGCGGTAGGGATATTGTCGAGGGGAGGAGAAGGGTCTGAGAGAGGTGGAACAGCATTTAGAGGCGGTCCGCGTGGGGGAGGGGGAAGGGGAAGAGGAAGAGGAAGAGGAAGGTCCGATGGGAGAGGAAGGGGAGGTCGCAGGTATGATGAATCTGATGATGAATCTGGACTGTATCTTGGTGATCCTGCTGAAGAAGAGAAGTTGGCGCAGAAGCTTGGGCCGGAGATTATGAATAAATTGGCTGAAGGATTTGAGGAAATGTCAAGCAGGGTGTTGCCATCCCCTATGGATGATGCTTATTTAGATGCGCTTCATACTAACTTATCGGTATCACGTCCTTTGATTTTTTTTATTCAATTGGATATATGAGATGAGCTCATTTATCAACAATCCCTCACTTTTGTTGCTTTATTGTGCAGATTGAGTGTGAACCTGAGTATTTAATGGAAGAGTTTGGTACGAACCCCGATATTGACGAGAAGCCTCCAATTCCTCTTCGTGATGCACTTGAAAAGATGAAGCCCTTCCTCATGGAATATGAAGGGATTAAGAGTCAAGAAGAGTGGGAGGTAAAATGGCATATACTCTTTCCATTTTGGTTCGTATGAGATTGGACTTCTGTATACTGGGTTTCTAGCTGTGCTGTCATGGTTTAGTGTGCTGTCATGGTTTACTGCAACTCGGTGGTACCTGAGGCACATACTCCTTTTGATTATTGGACCCTATATGTTAAAGCCGAAAACTTCAGTTTATTGAAAGACTCTTCTTTGGTGATTTATGTTCTTGTGCTCCTCCTATTATTGGTATATGAAATTCCCATTAGAACTCAACAATTTGCAGAAGAAAATTACTGCTAATAAAAGTTGAGACCCTGAACAAGATAAATGGCAACAGTACATGGGATGATGCTATAGAATATAGAGAAATATAAAAGATGGCAAAGACTTGGATTTATAAATTTATCTATTCTATTTCGAACTTCCTTGGTCTCTTTGTAAAAACTTAGATTTATATATTTCTTTCTACTCTTTCACACTTTCTTAATATTTTCTTTGTACCCTCCATTCGAAGCTTCCTCATTTTATTGTCTCCCTGGTTTGATGGTTGAAACTTGAAACACTTAGTTTGAGCAGCTCAAACTGTAATACTTCAGAATTATCCAGTTGGCTTATTAGAGCTTTGTCCAGCTCAAATATAACGTAACATGTTGAGCTAGATTTATTCTCGATATAACTCTTTTGAACCAACAGAAGAGGAGTTCGCTTCTCTTGCATGGTTTTGTTTTGCTTGGACGGTTGGACCCTCAATTTGATTTGTACATTCCTAAATGTTATTTGAAGTATTTCACATTTTCTTATTTGTGTTCAACAAAGGAAGCTTATCTTTAGTGGTTTGTTGAAGACATAAAAACTATCATTCTTCCAGCTACGATATTGCTGAGTTACATTTCTTATTGTCTTTTTTGGTGTTTTATCATAAAGATTATGTAGCATTTACTCTCCACTTAAGTTCTTCTTTAGATTGATCAGCCCATTGGTTAATTTTGACTTTCTGCTTTATAGGAAGTCATCGAAGAAACAATGAAAACGGTTCCTCTAATGAAAGAGATTGTAGATTATTATAGTGGACCTGATAGAGTAACTGCAAAGCAACAGCAAGAAGAACTAGACAGAGTGGCCAAAACTCTCCCAGCTAGAGCACCTGCTTCTATCAAGAGTTTTACTGAGCGTGCTGTTCTCTCTTTGCAGGTGCTGAATCCTATTGTCTTGTACATATTTATTATACACTATAATCACTGTGTGATGATTCAAGGGTGATGCCATGTGTCTGAGTTGCCGCCTTCTGCACATGACTCGTTTCATTTTCTGATATGTGCTTGTGCCACTCCTCTCCACTCCACTTCAAGAAATATGCATTTAGCCCCAATAAGATAAATGATTATTGTTCTATAATGAGTGGAACAATTTCTCTAGCTTTCCTTGGACCGAAGAGAAAACCTGTCTACGGATAATCTATTTATATATGAGCTATAAGAAAAATGGATAGAACTTGATCTTTGAAATAATTAGGCCTTGCTTGATTATGTTTTTTAATCCTATTTTCTATATCCTGAATCACAAAATCCTTAAAAAACCACATGATACTACATGCTATTTTCATTCAAATTCACATTCCTCTGAACTTCACCTCTTCAATCCCTCATATCACTACCGTTCAGTCACCACACCTATCATTTCTTACAATCGTCGTTCAAAATTATTTAATTCAGTCATTATTTTTCTCTCTATCATACTTCCCTTGAATTCTTATTCACGGATGAATTGGAAAAGCAACAGAAAGATTCGATATTCGATTCTGTCTTTCGTAGAGCCGGTTTATCCTGTTTCAATGCTTTCTTTTAGCTGTGAAAAGCTGCAGATTTGCTCGATTCATGAACTCATTGGATCTTGCATTTCTTACAATTCTGGTTATTCAGTGATACTTTATATTTGAAACTTAGACAGTTAATGCGGCAAACTCACTTTATGAATCAGACAAGTCTCAGTGGCATGACCCCACACATATATTACCATTTTTACCTGGTTGTGCTTCTCTCGTCCCTTCATCACGACTCCATTTTGGATATTCCGTTTTGTCAACTTCTGATAACCATATTAGGTGCATATGGCTTGTTTCTTTAAATGGCAGGTCTTTTATTAATATAATACCTTGGTCTACTGGGTTACTGGGTTATTGTTATCTTTGGAATATCAAATTTTTTATAGTCCGCTGGAATAGAATGTGAAGTCTTGCAAGGCTTAGATTGTTGACACTATTTTCTAAGATCTTTTGATTATATTATATATACACTGATTTGATCAACTTTATTATGCAGAGCAACCCAGGCTGGGGTTTCGACAAGAAATGTCAGTTCATGGATAAGCTTGTAGTGGAGGTTTCCAAGCAATACTAAGTAAGCCAGGATTTGCTTTCGGCCGGGTCAAGGAAGATACATGGCTCCAAATCCAATCACTTATCACTTAATATGGTCATTTAAATTCAACACCTGATAAATGTGTTTTTATGTTTATGTTGAGGAATTTGGATGAACTCAAGGCATATTTGCTTGAATGATCTATAATCTCAATTCATGAAAACATGCCAATACTGAGATTTGAATGTCACTATTGTTGTCCTTCACAATAAAGCCAACCCCAGCAGTGGGAACTCGGATATAACATTTAATGCAAATACAGATGAAAAGGACAGTGTACGCCAAAACCACCTACTAGCAAATATCAAGACCAAAAATCCTCTAGGTTCTGCATCTGTAAAGACACTAATAAGAATGTCTGTTCTGTCTGTTATGATACATAATAGATCGTGCTGGATTGAATGTTTTTTTAGCATGCTTCTCAACACAACACAAATGATTTACCGATTGATCTATTACATTCACGTCAATTTTTGGGGTTTGTTTAAATAAAAAAATAAATACAGACATAAAACTGAGATAAATGGTTTTTTGGGGAAAGGTCCATACATACAAACAAGTGAAGTGAGGAGTTGTGATTGAATATGAATACATTGGAAAGGAATTAACTTTAATGAAAAAGGTGTTTCAATTTTGACGAATAGACAAATAATAATAAATAATTTACACATCTTAATAATATTATTTTTGGACCTAAAGCCACACTGTCACACTATTTAATTTTGGACCTTATTGTTTGGATACGAACAGCTGCTCTCCCAACTTTCAGAAAATTGTATGGAAAAATAGAAGTGGATCTTAAGGCTGACGATGTCATCCATGTGACTTTACAAAACAACTATAATACTTACAGTTTCAATGGCAAGAAAAAACTTGTTTTGTCTACCAGCAGCTGGCTGGCTTGGAGGGGCATGTCTAACTGTTGGTGGATTGTGCTTTTCTTTGGCTATGGTCTTCCATGCTTATTCACATAATTAACCCAAGCTATGGTGTCTTGCCTCTCCTATTATTAGGTATAATTGTGACATTTTTTTCATGTTTCTTCTTAATTACTTTCGTTGTTGCTCAGATGCACGCTGCCAAAGTTTAAGAGGGCGTTTGCTAAGCTTATTTTGAACATTTTGGGTTTATAAAATATTTTGCATCTTATTCTAGAAATGAGCTATTTAAATGCCTGGATAAAGTAAAGATCATTACGCATAAAAGATGTTGACAATTTAATTTTTATATTTAGAAAAATTACGCTCTTACCTTGTGTAATTACCGAAACTCCTGCTCACTTATTATAAATTATCAACACCCCCTCAAGGGTCTATTTATGTTATAGGGATAAGATTGTAAGAATTTTGAACATTCATGGGGCGTAATTGTTATATACCCTTAATACGAATTTTCAATAAGCAAAGGGACATTTTGGTAATTACACAATGTGTTAGGGTGCCCATGTGTAATTTTCCCTTATATTTAAGATTAACAAAGTTAAGAGATAGGATCTCCCAATTTATTTTTAAGTGATCTTAAAAGAGCTTGTAACCTCTAACATCTTATTTTCCAAGCTTATAAGCATATCTGGAAAGATACCCAAACACTTCTTTGATCCTGTGAACTCCTAAATATATTATAAGATGTTTTTAGGAGCTTAATCATGAAAATACCCTCTAAGTCGATATAATGGGCCTTTATTTTAAATTTTTTGGTTATGCATAATCAGGTCATCCTGTATCCTATAAAGCTAAATTAAAATGCATTTGATGCCTGGATTTGACTCATTATGCCATCTAGTTCTTTTAATGGGAAAAAATATATTTTTTTTCCTAGTAATAGGCAATTTGGAGATCCATCGTATTTGTCATGAACCGGAATCCAGGTGGTCAGTAATGATAGCTTGTGAAACTGTTCAAGTGGATATATGGCTTTTCTCCTCTCTTAGCTTCTACAACAGCTCTATATAGCTCTCAATCGCAGGTGATTCAGAATTTAAAATTTGAGTTGAATTTGTTGTAGTATAGATCAAATATCTTGGTATATGGAGCTGTGGACATATTTATCTATCAACTAATACCATAGCCAATACGATATATGAAACTATGTCGAATCCTTCTTTCTCCTTCCATTCATGCAGCATGAGCATTGTGAAGCTAGAACCTCCTCCAGTGTTCTGTAAAAACCAAAAGTTGGTGCGTTGTGGCAACAAGAATTCTTAAAATCAATTATTTCTAAAGTACAATGTAAGAGAAATAAATAGTTTAATTGTTACATTTTACAGAAAGGAATCAAATTTGGAGCAGAGAAAGAGTTTCATTCCACTCTCAGTAGAAAGTTGGAAAGATAAGCTCCCTCTGGATACGAAGGATCAATTGGATGATCACAGGCTGCTCCAGCTTGACGTATAACTGTGATCTTTCTCCCAGCCATCAATGCAGCACCCTAATCAAGAATGAAAGCATACCCATTAACATGGAGGAACACTGCAAATGTAAAAAGGGTTTGTTTACCTGTAGAATGTTGAGGAATGTTCCACTTTGGGTCACGGCTCCAGAACACGAGCAGGTCATTAACAATCCACCTCTTCTTGTTATTTGCATAGCCAAGGAATTCAAATTCCTATACATGCCTGATGCACTTTGTAGTACCTAAAAACACACAATTGATCAATGTGGAGAAAAAAAGACAATTAAATGAGAAATCCCTCCTGAGTAAATACCTCATAAGAACTTAGCAAAGTACCAAGACACCATATACTTTATGTAATTTATCATTTATCAGATCAAGCATGCTAGCATACCTTTTTACGCGGAGCCAGCTTTGGTGGATCCAAAATAACTATATCCCAAGAATCACCTTTTCTGATTGCACTCCTCATAAAGTTTGTAGAATCTTGTCTCAGAAATGATATTGCTCCAGGATCCAGGTTATTTAGAACAATGTTCTCATTGGCAATATTTAGAGCAGGAGAAGACGAATCGACACCTTCCAGCCAATGGTAATAATCAAAGCTTTAGATATGGAGGGGAATAAATTCTTCCAGATATATATTTATGCTTTATAGTTTATACTAAGTATAAAATCATTGAAGATAAGAGTGCAACATATGAAATGTTACCAGTTACACTAACAGCACCACCTAGCGCTGCATTTAGGGCAAATCCACCAGTATAGCAGCAAATGTCAAGAACCTTCTGGCCCTTTGAGATTGATGATATGTATTGCCGATTCTCACGCTGATCGGCATAGAAGCCAGTTTTCTGCCCCTCTGAGGAGACCAAGTAAGAAACACCATTCTCCACAACCTGGCTGAGAGATATATATGAGCATAAGAGACCACTTAACATCATTTGGAACAAAACAAGCACATAATTCTTAGATTATAGCTTAAGATGAGTAATATAATTTGAATTTTTGCAAACTATGATTATGATTCAAATTTTGTTATGCTTCCGTTTCAACAGATGTTAACATCTAACGCTGTCAGTTAGCTAGAAACTAAGGTGTGGTGAGGAGATTCAATTTACCTTTGTCATTCTGGGAGAATTTGGTAAATCTACGACTCCTAAATTGGTGGAATCCAACCCTTCCTCTTTCAAGATTTCGACAGATTGTTTCCAAGTTATATGATTGACATTGTTTATTCTGCTGATGCAATCTTTTATTTGCTGCTTGTACTTTTCAACCCAAGCGGCAGAGGAAGCAATAACCGCTTCATCTCCAAAAATATCAACAATAAGGCCCGACAACCTGCATTTGAAAACAATTCCATATTACATCTAAAAGAACATGCAAATGAAGGTCCCATAGAGATCCACATTTTGAGAAAATCAACACGAATGTATTAGAGACACAAATTACAAAAACCACCCTTAGTAAAAATTACCATAGCATGTCTATTACTAAAATCATATTACAATTTCAGCTGCTCCTTTAGTAGAAAGCATACAAAAATTTTACCCCTTGGTTTCGCATGTTTGATAGTTTATAAAGAAAATGAGTTAATACCGATCTCCTTCACTATTGACAAGACGATATGCATTTGTCTTGGCTGAAGGAAGCCCGAGCCGCTCTCGTAATGTAACAGCAGCATCAATTCTAGTTTGAACCAGTTTGTCCACGTTTAGCGCACAACAAGGATCTCTGCACGATTTATAAAATAAGGAATGTAAGTTTATAAAGTGAACCACAGAGAATAATGAGAATTAGTTGGACTTATACCGTGTTGCTTCATCTTCCAGTTGCATGAGACGAACAGAGAACATAGAAACTGAATTATATAATCCCCAACCAATTGGTTTCTCTGTCCCGTCAGCCACGAGGACTACGTCTCCGGTTACGGGGGGTGGTCTTCCAATTATCCTATCAATGGCACCGCTGTATACCATTGGGCTGCCATCTCGAAATAGCTGAGTCTTCCCCTTCTTTAGCACAACCTTTGCAATGCCTAGAATAGAGATATCAATTACATCAAACTAATGAATATCTCACAGTTATAGAAAATACCTTTGTGGTGGTTGGAAGCGAATTCTTGAAGCGTGGCGGCAGCGGTGAGCGGAGCTGCAGCAAGAGACATCAGAAAGCAGCGATTACCTAACACCATTTTTCGTTTTGAGGTAATTGTGCTCAACTCATTAATATAAAGGTCCTTAATGCCATAATTGACAATTTAATGGTGTAAACTGCAAAATGGCAATTACTATTATTTTATTTGGTTTCCTTTGTTAGGGCACAGACTGTAAGTATTCGTGAGCCCATAAAACAATATCTCAGTCAATACGTTTGGGCTTAGGAAATGCGTGTCAGCCCAAGAAGATGGTCTGCTTGGTAAGTAGGTTTAGTTATATTTTCATCGGAAAATAAGAAATAATGAATACATGTTTGTTTATGTTTTCAAAATCCATTTTCATGATTTTAAATCACAAAATTCAAAATAAACTTAACCCACCAAATTTTCATCTCAATTCTCCTTTTTTCAACTCTACTTTTTCAATCTCCTATAAACTAACTACCACCCATATACACATCACTTCACACATTTACCAATCAAATCATTTATTATAAATCATTTTTTCACTTAGTCTTTCATACTTTACAATTTTTTATCCATATTTTTTTTTATTTTTAATTTACATAATCATTATATACACAACTAACATAATTATTCTACACATCATCCATGAACCTATATTTAACATCTCTTACAACTTTCAACCTAATTTTAAAAACATAAACAAACACTTACCATTTTCACACGAATTTCTATAGTACGTCATTCCCAAGAAAACATAAACAAACATAGAATTTTAAAAATTAAAACACAACCAATCCATTAACTCCACCTTCAACTTGCTTTGCAGCTTGCATTATTGTATATGATAAGAAGTTGAATACAGAGCCTTGAGCTATCTTCAGCTTTTGTTTATCCCCGGAATACTATTCCGAGCATCACTCCATTTTCACATTGCTTCTATGGGATCCCATTCCCCGATACTTTTTTCACTCGCCAAAAATGTGATTGAAAACCAACTGTCGGGAATAAATTATTTGCTTGTGCATGTGAATGGGCCGCATCCATTTTTTAAGAATGAATCTAAAACAATTATCCTATAGAAGGATGGACTCACCTTTTTCTCCTTTAGACGGAGAAATGTTCTTCTCCCCTAAGATATGCTATGAAAGATCTTTCTGGGACATGCTATGAGAAATGAACTCCACAAATTTAACAACGAAACATTATTAACTTCAAAAAGACATCTAAACACTTGTGTTCCACTGCGCGCCATATAATTCTCTATTTTCCGAACA